>JARYGA010029141.1:0-49409 GCA_030545235.1 Helianthus tuberosus | reverse complement strand
ACAATGCCGCTTCTTGCAGCCTCGAGGGCTAGGTCTTGGTGCGCTTTGGAGCAGACCTGGTTCGGACCGATGGAGCCGTATGGGAGTGAACTTGGGTTCCCGTTGAACAAGCCAAGTCTCATTCTCATGGTGAAAAGGTTGCTAAGGGCTCGGTCTATGTCTGATATTAGAAGTTTCTTCTTTTGGACGGCTGATTTTGTGTGGTTCTTCAAGTAGGAACCACAGTTGACATCCATGCCTGTTAGTTTTTACACAATAAGAAATTGGGTTAGAATATTAAAACTGAGGGTGTAAACGAACCGAGCCACTCCTAAGCTACTTGAGATGGGTTTTCCAAAAGCTTAAAATGAGCCCGAGCCTAAGTTAGCGTAATAAGGGAGCTCGATCAAGAGCTTCACATACCGAGCTTAACTAGGCTCCTGTGTTAAACGAGACTATTATTTATATAAATATAATGTTTTAAATTTTATATGATAAATATTATCATATATAAAATTGTGATAAAAAACTAGCCCAACCCATTAAAGCGGTATGTGAGTTGGGTTAAGAAAGTCGTGAGGCAGTTCGGTCCCGCTGATACAGACATGAATAATACAAATAAATATTTATAAACCATATTATGAACTTTATTATATACATACAAAGTTATAATTATAAATATATATAAAAATAATTGTATATTGTATATACATGAAACTATTAAATATTTAATAAATAATAAACTAGCTGAGTTCGAACGTTAAAAATTATTAAAGCACCAATTTCGAGCTTTAGATATAGAGCTCAAAAACGATTCGAGGTCGAGCTTTGCGAGTTTGACTTGATTACACCCCGAGTAAAAACGAAAGAGGCTTGATACGAGTGGCATATTTTGCAAGTCTACATGTCAAAACGGAGTTACTTTTGGTTCGGGTCGAATTGGGTGGAAACGAGTGAAAATGATTAAATGAATTCTATTACATAAAAAGAAGAGATAACAATATTTTAAAAATTTGCCAAAAGCCAAAAATAGAGCAATTATTGAAAGGTTCATGTGTATGGACCAAATGTCTAGCATGTTAACTTGCCATGCGCGATAGGTGGACCAAACAATTAACATGGTCCAAATTGTGAACAAAAAATGCCACCGACATAAACAACGATGATAGATAATACATGTGATCGTATATGTTGTTATATGTTTGTCTCATCTCTAGTGTAAGTTCCAAGTTGGAACAGTAAAACTTACACCAGATGTGAGATAATAAAACAAAGAGAGAACAGATCTGATACGTGTTTAGTTCTATAATATAATAAAACCTATAATACATCTAAGATAAAAGATAAAATATATTACTATATTATACAACATATAATTCTATAAAGCATGAGATGAAGATGAAACATAGAGAGTTGGAGAATAGATCTTATGTCTAAGTCCTATAATACATGTGAGATTTAGATAAAACACAAACAATGAGACAAAGATCTTATGATTGTATAATACCATATACTATATTATATACAGTGGCGGATCCAGCCATGTTTTGTAGGTTCACATGAACCCACTCGATATGGAAAAAATAGAAAAAATCAGTGAGAATCTTATACGGTACAAAAGCCATACGGTATCCTAAGCTGGGCTTGGATCTATCTAAAAACGTATCTCGATAAATGTAGGCATTTCAGTAAGTGTTAACTTCACCATAGTGCATTTAGACACATATTTTGAATGTGTTTAACATGACAAAATCTTTATCTTCTTTAAGTTGTACAATTTATCAATTTACCATATTATATGTACTCGGGTGACAACTTGTAATTTTTTTTTTGTTTTAATATCTTTTTTTCTTTTAAATTACTTTATAATAAAGAAATTAAAAAAATTCAAACAATTCTATTTAATGAAAAGTTGTAAAACGACATAGATACCTGCTTTAAGCACTTCTGCAACAGCATCTTCTGGTGTTTTGGCATATTTATGAACATCATATATGATGGATACT
This sequence comes from Helianthus tuberosus, assembly GCA_030545235.1. Taxonomy (NCBI): domain Eukaryota; kingdom Viridiplantae; phylum Streptophyta; class Magnoliopsida; order Asterales; family Asteraceae; genus Helianthus; species Helianthus tuberosus. Next base: position 47,424 of record JARYGA010029141.1, on the reverse strand, counting down.
GCATCACAATCTGATGTGATGTACCTGAACAAAGTCAAAATATAATATAATAGCATTAATTAACAATAATGGGCAAATAAGTAACCTTTCTATAATAATATAAAAAATCTAGTTTTTTTTTATTTGTAAATATGAATTTATATGATAACCATTAAATATTTGGAAAAAAAAAATGATTCGTTTGGTTTCTAATTATTTAGTAGTTTTATGGTTTCTAATGAATTTTTTTTTGTTTAGGATGGTAAGTACCCTTGAAAACCCCATTGCTTTCGAGCAATGTTGGATAAAAGATTATGATCAGCACAGTTTGGGACTCCATTGACACGGTTGTAAGCGCACATGATTCCACTGGCTTGTGCATGTTGTATGCAACTTTGGAAGGGTGGTTGATATGTGTCCGCAAGATCTTGCTTTGTCACCTGTTTTCACTTATTATATTATATTATATTTGATTCAATGAATAGTTACTTATTCTAAAGAGAATTATTATTATTATTATTATTATTATTATTATTATTATTATTAATATTAATATAAACAAATTCAAATAATAAATACACACACATTGTAAAGATTTTGATAATGCTATTTTATATAAAAGTATCTAATTATAGTCATGGCCTCATGGGTTGTGGCCCGTAATTGTTTTCTTTCTTTATAATTTAAATTTAAAATAAAATAATATAACTTAAAAGACTCCAAAGACAAAAAGAAACCACCCACTCAAATTGCAAATGCACAAAATCCGGTACCAAGCATCAATTATTTTATATTTTTATACAGAAAAGTATAAATTATATATACATTTCAATCACACATCTCAAGAAAAAAGAATAACTTCTTAAAAATAAGATTTATTTAATCTTTGATTTAAAATATTCTTTAACTTGTCTTAGTTAGTTAATACGGTTTATAAAAACCGTTAGAAACCAAAGTAAAATAAGCCCGGGTCGGTTAATCCTGGTTGGTTTGATATTTAGGTTTAACAGTTCAGACGTCTGCTTGAAACTTAAGAATTACCTTGTAGACCGAATAAGTTGTTTAACTTTTACTAATTTGTTTTCGGTATGCTATATGTATATGTATGAAAATAATAAACCAACTTTATTACTTCAAAATTTTTAATAAAAACGTCAATTCACAAGCCGACAAACCATTAAAAATAACCGAAACCAACCCAGGTGATTAGACTTGCTGTTTTTCAAAACCGTAATTGGTGATTTGACCTAAAATTTTCTTCAAACTCGACTTAACCGGATCATGAACACTTTTATACAGACTACTTCCATAATAACGTCATATAAGTGTGTTGAAATCTGAAGGTTATAAAAAAGCACACAATAAAAACTATAAGGGGGTGAAGTGAAAATAAACTAACCTTAGCATCATAACCAAATCTATTAACACCTTTCCAATGATCCAAATCATAAGCAGTGAAATGTTTGCAACAAGCAGAAGCTTGCAGATGTCCATCTTTAAGCCCTCCACCTTGAAAAGTGTCACCTTGCACCCCTCTAACATAAGAAATTGCATATTTGCCACTAACCAATGGGTCTTCGCCAGGTGTCTCTTGACCTCTACCCCACCTTGGGTCCCTAAACACATTTATGTTTGGGGCCCAAAATGTCATTCCATGGGCTTGCCCTTCATTATATACTGCCCTTGCCTCCAATCCAATTGCCTATAATAATAAATAGTATACATTTACATTTAAACATGTTTAGATATTGTTTTATAACAAATACATAAATATTATATTACATACACACACTGACCTCACTTATACGTAAATTGTGATCAGAATTCAGATATAATTAAGCAGATAAAAAATGATCCTCTAAGCTAATTGAGATCAACTCGCTAAAAACTCTAAGCAAGCTCGAGCTTGTTTAAATAACAAGCTTAAACTTCACTTATCGATCTCGCGAACCTATTATTTATATAACTTTTATTTGATATATATTTATATATTAATTATTATTATATACAAAATTAACAAATGATGATAATAACATATACTATGATATATATTTATATAATAGTCATTATTATATACAGAATGAATAAATGATGATAAATTTAACTAAATAACAAATAAAAATAGCATATAAATTTAGCTAAATAATAAATATGTATAGAAAATAACTAAAACTGTATATTTTTTTGAATGGCAAATTTCTTTTATTCCATGTCGTGTATGAGACTTGAACCCAAGACCTCCCTCTCCCAAGGTGTTTAAAGGTTTTGTCTTTGACAATAGACCACCACCCCATTGGTAAAATGTACATAAATTAATTAAAAATAATAACCGAGCTCAAGTTTGAAAATACTCTTAATGAGAGTCGAGCTCAAGCTTTATATAAATAAGCTTGAAATGAGCAAGCTCTCATACGTTAAACAAGCCTAGCTTGTGTTCGGCCCGTTTACGCCGCAAGGCTAAAACATGTACCTGCATTTTGCATTAAGTACACATGATTTATATGATTCTTACTATTCTTTATACAAAATTTGTTTTGAATTGAATAAGTGAACATAAAAATGTTTGTTTATCCATATCTATATGAATACCAAAATATGCCTTAAAAAGCAAATTACTTTATTGAAACAAAAAAAGTGCAGCCATTATAAAGGAACCAAATACGTGAATTGAGTATTTAGTGAATTTAATCATTGAGAAATAATTAAAAAGAAAAATATAAAAAATGTGAGTAGTGAATCAAGTGAGCTCACCTGACCGATTCGATACCAGAGTCCAGCATCAAAGGAAGCTGCAGTAAGAATAACTTGTGGGAAACTAGTAGCCGACTTAATAGTGCCATTGAAGAAAATACCATAACCGGAGTTAGAAACGCCGTGCAAAGCCTCCGACCACCACTCGTACGCCGGGATACCGAGTCGGGGAATCGCCGGCGCAGTGTTCACGAGTTGCGAGATCTTCTCGTCGAGTGTGAGGCGTGAGACCAGGTCTTTGACTCGGGCGGAGATGGGGAGAGTGAGTTTGCAAAATGGGTATGATTTGGTGGTGGGTTTGGACGAGTCGCAGGCGAACGGTGGCTGAGTTGACTCACTGAGTGTGAGTGCTGCGAGTGTGAGACATATGAGCAGTACTGTACTAGTGGGTCTCATTGTTTGTGTTTTTGAGGTAATGCCAGATTAGTGGTTGGAGAAGGGGAGATATAAAGAGGGAATGGAAGGAAAAAAGTAAAATCCCCCATTGTTTTTTTTTTTATAATATTTTTATCTATTTTGATCTATTTTTTATGGGGTAATTTTGTTTGTAGAATAGTAACCAAGTTTTGAAAGTGTTCTAATTAGGTCACTCAAGTTTCAAAAGTGTTTCAATCAGGTCACTCAACATCATTTTTTATTAAAATTAAGGGTTTTTTCATCCGATTCATAGGTAACCGTGGTGATGTGGATTTTTGTTTATTTGTTCTCTTTTATTTGATGCTAACATCGAGTAATAATTAACTTGTTTTTTTAATTTTTAATGTAATTAAAGTGTTTTTATTTTTAATAAATATAATTTCTTATATTATAATAATCCGACCCTAGCATCTTATGCTTCATTTTTCTTTTGACACATAACTTGGTTACTATTCTGTGACATATTCCCATTTTTTATATGTGTGGATTAAGATGAATCTAATTTTTTGTTTCATTAATGATGATGATTATATGTTTATTAACAAAACTATTAAACTTTAACTTTAGTATTCTAAAAGTACATCGAAGAACTAACATCTTTATAGAGCCGGTCTCACCTCCATTATGTTAGCATTTTTATGAAAAAAAGCAATATTATGACACTTCTAGTGTCATAAAACACTAAAGTTTATACAAATGTATTTATAAGGATATGTAGTGTGGTGATATTTCAAATCGTCACCATCGTCCTTTTACACAGGCGCTACATTACTTCACTCTCATCCACCACCTTATACGATGTGGTCATGACATAAACCACCATCTATATTTTATTTTTTAATATATTTTTTTCATTCATCAAAATCAACAAAGTGGCTCATGGTCTCCGTGGAAATATCCATGTGAAGAAACACCAGATCTAAATGACCGGAATCAATCAGATCTGAGGGTGGAGTTTCTGCATAAAAGGGTTAATCCTCTCGTCGACTGCCGGATGGAGCTATTTCACCAGAGAACACTGCAAAACAGAAAGTCGTTAAACTCGCCACGGGGAGAATGGGGGTTCTCTCCATGACCACCCTCCGACGTGAGAATAAGTACAGTGATCTCAAAGAAGAAGATGAAATAGTCAGAAGTGGAAGTATGTGAAAGTAGCTTGTGAGATCATACCTGAATTCTCGTATTTATAACCAAGGTATGGCGCCAAAAAAAGAGTAATGGAGGTTAATAACGGAAATCGCTTTTCCGTTACAGTTATATCCTCCTCCGTTAATCATTTATCTCCACATCCATGCACACGGATCGTGGGTTTGATCAACGGCTGGGGAGGTGCCACGTGGAAAGTTGCTTGACCTAGATTTGTATGCAATTTTGCTGCCATCATCGTGACTTAGATGAAGGCTTTGGATTATGCCACGTCACATTCTGTTATAACAGAAAAGATTCTTTTTGTTACTGTCCTCATTTCATACGCGCGGCTGTGTCTCGGGCCCGTGCAAGGGTGTTAATCGAACATTTTGTCTTTCCATTCTCCGCCGCATGGTCATTGAGGACTGATCCTACCAAATCTTACTAAGACACGTTGCGCGGCCGCGCAAGGTCTATTCAAGATGATTTTGACATGTAGTTGCGGTATGGTCCTTTGCGCTTGCACAGGGTTTTTGGGACCATACCCCTTCAAGTCTCCCCAGTCCAGTGTTGCTCCTATGCGCCAATGGCAAGTAGGAGGAGTACTGGACTATAAAAATTAAGTGTGCGCTTTTGTTGTTGTTTAGGAAGAATATCATATCGTCCGCCATCCAGTGATGGTTTTGGTGATTGATGCGCTTCGGCGTGTTTGTTATGTAACTCGGTTGAAAGAAGTCTTTCCAAGTGTGGCGGAGACTTCGGACGATGCAAACTTAAAAAATACAACTTGGTCAAAGTTGCCTTTCATACTTGAACTTGTTGGGATGTTGAATCCCTTTTTGTAATAACTTGTTAATGTGCTGGCGCACATGTAACTTTTTGTACGTTTTGGTTGCAATATTTGCATGAGTACAATTACTTTGTTTAGGTAAGACAAATAAAGATGGTATAAGCTCATTTGTGAACATAGGACTGGACCTTACGCAATACCTGTGACTGCGGACTGTTCATGAGACTTGTATGTTAGATTACCATAGTGTTTTTGTGCTTGCCCAAAGAAATTGCATGCATTTGCAACAAACATGAAAAAAGGCGTAATGTAAGTAACATACTTTGCATTAATAGATAAGGTGCAAAGGCCGATAAGTACAAAGCTGCTAAGATTACATTTAAGATAAATAAATAATTAATGACGATGTGGTGCTTGTCGAGTGCGATATATTTTTATTGATATTTTGAGGCCATTTTACGCATTAGTCAAGTTTTAAATTTATAAAACACGATATTCTACTAACACTAAACACACACTTGGGCAAGTGCACTCACCGTGGGCGTAGTATAGCTTTGGTAAGATACCGAGGTCGTCCAAGGACACAAGAGTTTTTAGTACCGGTTTATCCTCAACGTCTAATCAATCTAAATTTTTGAGAAAAGGTTTTGAAACATGAAAAATAAAAACTAAAAATGCATAAATAAAATAAAATAAAAACATATAGAATCACTTGGATCCGACTCGCCTTTAATGTATCCTTTGATGATTTTCGCACTTTCGGACTTTTTAAGAGATTATCTTAGTTATAGTAGTAAGCCCCTCTTTTGAAGGTGACGTTACCCTCAACCCAGTGGTTTGAGTCAGCAAGGATACAATCCCAAAGGGTCGGAATATTGAAAGATAATTAATTAAGTTATTAATGCGAAAAGTGGTAGGCCCCTCTTTTGAAGGTGACGTTACCCTCGGCTAAGTGGTTTGAGTCAGCAGGGATACAATCCCAAGTAGCCGATTTAATGTATTAATAGTAGTTTACATATGAGGGGTTCAAGCTATTCGCACCCCCGCCATCCAATACCAGTGGGTATTGAAGGAGGTCCTAGTAAGCTTGAACCAGGTCCTTGCAGGATCTATACACTGAACAAGGTAAGAACCTTACCAAACAATATTACACTGAACAAGTCAACATGCTTTTATATAGACCGTAAAAACATGAATGATGTAATCTTTTACTTTATATAGACAGTAAAGTAACGCCAAGACACCACAGAAAAATGATAGGAAGAATTCACCTTCAACATAAGAACCTAGTTATTAAAGTCATTAATACAAAACCAAATAAAAAGTGCCGAAAGATTAAAAATCAAAAGTGATAAATAAAAGACTTGTCTTCACCAAGTGATGTAAGAGGCTTAACCAAACATGGCCTTTGATTAGCAAGAACTCTTACTATCAATCTTGGATCCCGAGACTACTACACACTCTAAGATGGATGATGGATGATGGTGGTGGGTGTTGGTGTTGTAGTGGTGGCAAAGTGGGAGAGTAGTGGTTTGCTATGGGATTCCTTTGAAGTGAACCAAGCACTCCTATTTATAGCCTGCACAGAGCTCCGGCCACGGCCCCGTGTCCAGCAGGCACGCCCCTGTGGCCAGCCTTTTATCTTCCTTCATTAAATGCAAGTGTCAGCAGAGGGTCCCACACGGCCCCGTGGTCAGCATCGTATCTGTACTATCAAGATTTTGCAAGATTCTGCGTATCTTTGCGTTGACCACGCCCCGTGTTGAGCTGGGCACGCCCCCGTGGTGGGCGTAGAAGCTTCTACATGTTTGTCTTTTCTGCAGGACCCTGACCACGCCCCCGTGTCCGGCTGGGCACGACCCCGTGTCCGGCTGGGCACAACCCCGTGGTCAGTCTTCTGTTGTCTTGTTTTTGCTTTGGGGATGCTGTCGTGTCACACCCCGACCGCGTAAAACAACAAATCGCGGCGGAAACATCGGGGCGTGTTGCAACAGAATTAATGTTTCATAACCATGGATACCAAAAAGTGTTTCGTTTTATTAAACATTGAATAATTACATTGTCTAGAAATCTAAATACACAATTTAAACATAGTCTATCATTATTATTGAGTCACTAAGGCCTTGTCCAGTCCTATGTGAGCATGCATCCTATCAATCGATATCTTTCAATAATACCTGAAACATATGTGAAAACGAGGTCAGCAAGGAAATGCTGGCGAGTACATAGGTTTTGTGAAAATAAGATTCATGACTTCTGTTTTAAGAAAATGTTTAGTCATGAACCTTGTAATTTGCTTTGTCTTTGTAAATCATTTGAAAAATAATAAGTTCAAGTGATATGTATAAATAAGAGAATAATGCATGATTAAATGAATAACCATGTAAAATGAGTTTGTATAAGATAAGTTGTTTGTAAATAATTGTCTTGTGAAAAGTATGTTACTTGTATAAAATGTTCTATGTCTCAAACTGAAATGATTCCAATAACGCTACAATATGTAATACCATACAAACACTTATATATAGGAAGTACCAGCGGCGTATCCACCATGCTTGTATCATATTCCACACGCATTGTTACTTAATCACTTAGTCAAACCAAACCACCAAAGTAATGTTCATGCCCAATGTAAATCATGTAATATGTATAACCAAAACCCAATCGTATATCGCTTTGAAGCCAATCGTTTACCCAATCGTTAAAACATCGTGTGAAAACCAATTGTTTACCCAATCGTTAAATTCGTTTTAGGTCGTGAAACTACTTATATGGTCGTCTCGCTAATAACATTCAAACCTTCTTGACTCGCATTAATAAACCCTTACCAAAGGATAGATTAACAATTCGCATTAATAAACCCTTACCAAAGGATAGATTAACAACTCGCATTAATAAACCCTTACCAAAGGATAGATTAACAACTCGCATTAATAAACCCTTACCAAAGAGTAAATTAACGATTACAGATTCAGTCGCTACCCACAACACCCACACATAACTACGGGTGTAGTAACTAACGGGATTTGTCAGATCCTATGGTACCATAACCTAATACTGGTCGGCTTGATCATTGCTAATGAATGTCATTTGTTATGTAACCCAACCAACAAGTTCGTTCACATTATCGAAATCGTTATTAGTTTTGTATAAATCGTCTTAATCGTTTTTGAAACCATCGTTATAACATCGAAAATCGTTTTGATACCATCGTTAAAACCTTGAAAACATTTAGCACATATGAGTCACCCCAAAACAATTGAAAGCAGTAAAATAGGGGAATAATGTACTCGCCTGAGAATGCTTAGAGGTCTTGAACAACAACCAAACAAAGCTAGAGAGAGCACAGAATCAGTCGACAATCTAAAACTATATAAATAAACCGGACTTAAATCGGGAGATCGGATAGGATGAGGCTTGGTAAACCAAATGAGTATTGGAACTCATATGATATGGTTTAACAAGGCCTACATACTACAATGAAACCAAACCTAAGTGCTTTCGACCCATCGCGACCCATTAAGGTAGCTTATGCTACTTTAACGCGTCGTGTGCGTGAAACGCGTTCGGACTGCCTAACTAGTCCTATGACAAGTAGAATATGCCTAAACATGTTACATAATCAGTTATGTGACAAAGGTTTAGGTTACATATGCTTAATTACCAATTATACATGAAAAGGGTATTCTGGTAATTTACCTAAGGCATATAAACTACCTATCATACAACTACTCAAACGATGTGACCATAGGGTATAACCTCGGAAGGTTATTCCCTACCTACTATGGTCACCTAATGTATTTGGTCGGATCCTAATGATCGACCAAATGGGTCGGGTTCGAGGTATAAGCGATTTATTAGATCGCTTACCCTATGACCCTAGACAACGTGGTAATCAGTAGGCATAGTCCCAAGGGACTATAACCAACGTGATTACACTCACGTTGCGAAGTTCAAACGAACTTCGCATTGACCATAACTGGTCAATGTAGAAAGTCAAACAAAGTTTGACTTTCAGACTCGAAAAGCAATAAAAGAACGAAAGAATACTTACGAAGGGTCCCCGAATGCTAATTTCGATCCGAGAATCTCAGGTATGAAACAATGGTTTCAACTTAGAGTTTCTAAGATCAAAATTCTAGTGATTATGAAGCATGGGGGGTGGGGTATTTATAGTAAAAGGTCCACCGTTAAGATCGTTTCTTGGAAACCGTGCTTTGATCTTGGCCTTACACCTCAAGATAATGGTTTTACAAAACCATGTGAGCCCATGGTATTTCCCAAAACCATGTGCACATCAAAACAACCCCTAGTATTGCCCAAAACCATGTGCAAAGGTGGTATAGACCAGATTCAATGTTTCTTCACAGAAAGTTTCAAAAATGGCAGATTTGGTCCCTGTAGTGTAATAAGGCCTTTTCCGACGCGTTTAAGGCCCGTTAACCCCATTTCAAAGCTCTAAAATGAAGTTAAAGTAAAGGGAACTTAAAATTTTCTCAAAAATATCTCGGATGTCGGTTCGTTTAGCCGTACAGTTGCGTTGTTCGGCTAATTACGACGGAATGCGCATAAGCGCGAAAAACGATCCAAATGACGCGACGAATGGATTTTTCTTATGGCGAACATTAAAATATAATGTAGTCATGCTTACATAAATTTTTGGATGTCCGGATGTATTCAGAACGTAAGTTATGCGCGAAAATGCAAACTTGTGCACTTTTTGACACTTTTAGTCCCTGAATGACACAAAAGTTTATTTTAGCATACCGAACACCTCAAAGCCTATTTCTAAGCTATGTGAAGGGTATTTATGGTATGTTTAACTTATGGTCATGCTCCGGAATGTCTGTTACAGTTCGAATTGGCATACTTTCGCAGTTTGTCAAGTTTAGTCCCTGTAAGCGATTTAACTTGATTTTGCCATACCAAAGCCTTCAAAACTTATTTCTAAGTTATGTAAAGGTTATTTAAGGTATGTTAAGCCTATGTCACTATTACGGAGTGTTTGTTGCATTAAACTGGTTATATTTACGCATCGGTGCGCGTATAACCTTCCAGAAAGCGATTTAGAGTTTGAAATTGAACAAGAATTGATATGTGCAAATGATACACATATTTTTACAAATCCCAAGTATGAAATATAATATTTCATTGGTTCGGTATTTTTTTGATGGCCGTGGAGGCACAGGTGTTACATGTCGAGGGGTCGGGCATGTCACGTTTATTCCTTTTCTTTGTATTTATGTTGGTTTTGGCTGTATATTTGTTCCTTTTGTTCGTTTAAGCTCATGTGGTCCTGTAAATTCAAAAGGAAGACATAAACATAATTTTTCCAACATTAGTACTAAAAAAGGGTTAGTTTTATGCCTTATTTGATGTAATTTATATGTTACATTTTGCACACATCATGATGTGTATGTAAGTAGCGACCCTTGTGTTGTACGTTGGTAAGGCATAGTGTGCCTTCCAAGTACAAAGGGTGCTAAGATTACATGTAGCACCTGCGCAGCTGCTGCGCGTTCTACGTGTGCGGAACATCAGTTCCGTCAAGTCGGCACAGGGTGTACGCTCCTTTTCCCAGGACCTCATTAATCACATAAGGCCTCTACCATTTAGGAACGAGCTTCCCCGATCGTTCCGCGTTCGACGCTTCGTTATCTCTTAAGACAAAGTCTCCAAGTAGGAAAGTGCATATGCGCACCCGCGCATTGTAGTATTTCTCCAATTTTGACTTGTACTTGGCCTCATTAATTGCTGCATTCCCTCTTCTTTCTTCGAGGAGGTCCAAATCAAGTATGCGCTCTGTTTCGTTGCTCTAGTTCATTGGAAGATGGCTTTGCGACCTTCCTTGGGGGTTCGTCATCAACAGAAATGACCTCTTTTCTCGAATATAAAATTGCTACGCCTGTTTTTGTTGGAAAACCGCAAGAAGCATGCGGTGTGGAGGTAATCATGGTAAACTCCCTTTGTGAACATCTTCCTAATAAGACATCATGACGGGACGTAGCTGGCATAACCATAAAATTGACTGAAACCGTGCGCGAGTGTTTACCATCCGAAAGTGTAACAGGAAAAGATATCTGTCCCAGGGGAAAGACGGCTTCATTGCAGAAACCAGTTAATGGGAAATCGACTGGTTGTAAGCGGGCCTTGTCCTCCAGGTCTAACTGCTTGAAACACTGCTCATATATAATATCCATAGAACTACCCGGATCGATAAACATATAATCGGTAAGGTAATGACCGAAAATACCAGTTATGACGACCGGTCATTCCTCTTGAGGGCCTCCTGGTACAACAGGAAAAATCACTTGTTGTTCGCGCCAATGCTGATTGTGACTTCGTTTGTTATTGCGCCTGCGCGGTGGTCCTTCTTGCACCATGTATATTTACTTTGTTTTTTTATTGCTTGGACCGTCTTCTCCGCGCGTGAGCTGACAAATGTCCTCACAAACGCCTCGTACTGAGTGGCTGAACTCTCCTTGATGTTTTGTCGTTTCGTGCCAAAATGAGTAGACTCAAATTGGTGTGAGATTGAGTTGCAGATCTTTTTGCCTGTGATGTTGTTTGAGCTGCTTGTGTACATAGTTGTGCATAAACTGCACTCAAGGCCCCTTGAAATTTGACAAACCAACGAATCGGAGTTTCCTCATAAGGTAGATCTAAACTAATCGGAGCTTCGGGTTGAACTTTAGAGATAACAGGATCATTTACATGATTCATATCATGCTGAACCTCGTTGGCATCAGATGCTTCTTCCACGATTCCGTCGACACGAGAAGCATGAGCAAAATTGCCCCTGTTCTCAGGTCGAGGACCTGGTGGGTAATTTGACGGACCATCTGCCATTGAAAACAGAAGAGAGAAAAAAATGAATCGATCGAGAAGATGAGAATAATAATAGAAAATCGGTGGGCGCCAATGAAGAAACACCAGATCTAAATGACTGGAATCAATCAGATCTGGGGGTGGAGTTTCTGCATAAAAGGGTTAATCCTCTCGTCGACTGCCGGATGGAGCTATTTCACCAGAGAACACTGCTGTAACACCCCGAAAATATAAATCCTTATATTAAAATTCTAATGAAATAACAAACAAGAATTTACCAACTAGGAACTTAACCTAGTTAAATTCAAGTCTTGAAATAATTCATAACATGGTTAAGATACTTAAACTTAAGGGAAAATCATAGTTGAGGGTTTAAACTTGTCAAAATGTGAAAGATAATTACTAATAATAACAAAACCAAACCAAACACACAAAAACTGGTGTGTCTGGTCGATCAGGAGAAAGGGGGCGACACAGGGGATTCTCCAACCCTAGCTTCACACCAAAATTCACTAAATTGAAGCCTCAAATCTGTTTCAAATCGAATTCTAAACATGAATTAGTGATCACCTCGTCATAGGGATCAAAAGGCAAAGAGTCCGGATCATCAAGCGGACAAGCCGGAGGGAATTCACGGGGGAAAGGCGTGCTCTAGAGGTACGAAATTACCGTTTCATTATATTATGAATGATTTGTTAGTTTTATGTTGTAGTTTGAAAACATGGTAAACAATATAGATCAATAGGTCACGGAAGTGACTTTTTGTCTTAATCAAGTGAGATGGGTCAAAACAATTGTTAGAAATTTGATTTTTGAAATACCTTGTTTGATGTCTAACTCTTGGCATCCAAACGGGTCGAACAATCAAGTAAGGCACGATTAATGCTTCGGAATATGATAGAATGATCTTTGATGATTGGTTAATATATATCATATAAGAAATACGAGGTTTTAATGTTTTGGTATCATAGAAAAACTGAAATTCGAGAGTTAGAATCTTGGTGTAATAAACAAACAAAACAAAATTTGAAACTCCAGGTACTACCGTAAATTACGGTAGTACCGTAATTTACGGTAGAAGTTAAATGTTTACGGTGGGATTCACCTGGTTTACGGTGGACCAAATGTCTTCAGAACTCACCGTAAATTACGGTAACACCGTAATTTACGGTGAACCCAGAAAACTTTAAATTGTTTTATTTTTTTTATTGATGATTGGATTATATGTTTAAGTCTTATGTACCAAGTCAAAACTAATGTTTTAATGGTTTTGACCCTAGGTGATTAGATGGACCTTATGGATGGTGGTCAAGCAATGTCGAAGAACCGAACACGACTTTTGAAGCTTCCGCTATGTGTTTAATCTTACTAGAATTTTGTTCATGGGTTGTAATCAAATTCTCAAACAACTTTTGTATGTTCTAACTTAGTCATAGGTCGACTAAGGCTTATGATACTTCTGAAACTTATGTTAAAACTATTATCTTTTGGTATAAAAGAATGATTAATTCAAGTATAAATTTAAGAGTGTTACAAGTTGGTAATCAGAGCTCAAGGTTGTCAATAAGTGTTCGGTTCAAGCTTGATCGATCGTCCGGTAAGAACTAACTTATCTTGTTAATAAATTATGTACTACGTAAAGAATGAGAAATGAACAATATGCATGAAAAGAGTGTGTGTAAGCTCACAAAAAAAAAAAAAAAAAAGAAATGCATGAAACAAGAATGATTAAATCAAGTTACGAACTTGATTGAATTGAAACAAGAATGATTAAATCAAGTTACGAACTTGATTGAATTGAAACAAGAATGATTAAATCAAGTTACGAACTTGATTGAATTGAAACAAGAATGATTAAATCAAGTTACGAACTTGATTGAATTGAAACAAGAATGATTGAATCAAGTTATGAACTTGATTAAATCAAAACAAGTAAAGCATGTGTTATAAATGGAATGTTTAACAATCTATGTAAACATTTCAGAAATAGAGATGGCTGATGGAGGTAATGATAATGCGGTGCCAAGAGTCACCGAACAAATGAAGGAAGTGATTGCCGAAGAGGTTGGAAAGGCGATCGAAAACAGTTTGTCGGGCTTTATTGATAAAATTCAAAATACAGTTTTATCAATAGTAGAAGAGAGAATCAAGAAATTGGAAGATGATTCCAATCCAGCAAAGGAAAAGCATGGTGGACGAAAGCCTTGTTCATACAAGGAATTCATGGCCTGTAAACCACCAATATATAATGGGGAGGTTGATCCAATTGTGTGCCAACGATGGCTAAGTGATATTGAAGGAGTATTCAAGAGAACTCATTGTGATGAAAATGACTACGTAGCTTATGGTACGAGTCAATTAAGAGGTCAAGCGAAAGACTGGTGGGATAACAAAAAGAAGGAGATTGGAAGTGAAGCGGCTAAGGCCATGACATGGGAGGAGTTTAAGACGCCGTTTCTTAAACACCATAGTCCCAAAGCGGTCATAAATAGAATCAAGGAAGAGTTCATGCAACTCAGACACAAGGGTGAATCCATAGACAAGATCACGGGGATGTTTATGGACAAGATAAAGTTCTGTGATGATTTGGTGACAAACGAAGAACAAAAGGTCTATTACTACCATAACATGCTAAGTGCGGAGTATAGAGAGTTCATAACCCCTTCAAAATACGAGACCCTTACCGAGATTGTCAATGCTGCTCGGGAAAGGGAGATCGAACTGAAAAAGAGCATAGAACGGGGTGAACGAAGGGCACAAGATGTGAATCCAAGCCCTACTAAGAAGGCACGAACAAACGAAAGCGCAAAGAAATCTGATACGAAAGGCGGGTCGCCAAGTTGCAGAATCTGCGGGAAGGGTCATAAAGGCGAATGCCGTTACAAGGATAAGCCTTGTCCCATATGCAAGAAAACGGGACATATGGCTATATCATGCCCGGAGAAAGTGACGGTTTGTTACAATTGTTATCGAACGGGCCACAAAAAGTCCGAATGCCCGGAACAGGTTGGAAAGAAAGATGGGCAGGAACCGAAAGGTGAAGCCCCGAAAGCAAAAGCAAGATCTTTTCAACTAACCGCCGCAGAAGCAAAGGTTGAACCTGACGTGGTCTCAGGTATATTTGCTGTAAATTCGATTCCTGCACACGTGTTATTTGATACGGGTGCGAATAAATCCTTTGTTTCATATGGATTTATTCGACATCCTTCATTTGTTCTAACAAAATTACCTGTGCCTTTAGAAGTAGAGATAGGTAATAACAAAAGCTTTATTGTTTGTGATGTATGTAAAAACTGTAAACTGAGCATTGACGACGAAGAATATTCGATAAACCTAATCCCGATGTCAATGGGAGAATTTCAAGTAGTCGTTGGAATGGACTGGCTATCTCAACACCATGCAAAGATTGTGTGTTTTCGTAAAGAGATAAAACTAACATCTCCGAGCGGGAAACACGTCACCATTTATGGCGAAAAAGGAGGCAACCCTATAGTATGCTCAATGTTGAAAGCTCACAAGCTTATGAAGCGAGGGTGCAAGGCATTCATAATATACGCTAATGAGCCCGAAAAAGAATCACGAAATATTGGAGAGGTACCGGTAGTACGAGATTATGAAGATGTGTTTCCGGAGGATTTACCGGGAATACCGCCTGAACGGGAAGTAGAATTCGGGATCGAATTGATTCCGGGCGCGAAACCCGTAGCAAAAGCCCCGTACCGGCTTGCACCGTCGGAATTACAAGAGCTAATGTCCCAAATTCAAGACCTGCTTGACAAGGGATTCATAAGGCCGAGTGTGTCTCCTTGGGGCGCACCGGTATTGTTCGTTAGAAAGAAAGACGGGAGCATGCGCATGTGTATCGATTATCGGGAGTTGAACAAACTCACGGTAAAGAACCGATACCCGCTCCCGAGAATAGATGATTTATTCGATCAACTACAAGGTGCGAATTGGTTTTCAAAAATTGACCTTAGATCGGGGTATCACCAACTAAAGGTCAAAGAAGAAGATGTGCCGAAGACGGCTTTCCGCACGAGATACGGACATTACGAATTTCTCGTGATGTCATTTGGACTAACAAACGCACCCGCGGCTTTCATGGACCTCATGAACCGGGTTTGCAAGCCAATGTTGGATAAGTCGGTCATCGTGTTTATCGATGATATCTTGGTGTATTCGAAAAGTGAAGCTGAACACGTACACCACTTACAAGAAGTGTTAGACACACTTAGACGAGAGAAGTTGTATGCAAAATTCTCTAAATGTGCCTTTTGGTTACGAGAGGTACAATTTCTTGGCCACGTCATAAGTGCCGACGGAGTACTGGTGGATCCGTCAAAGATAGAGGCAGTGTCAAAATGGAATCATCCGAAGAACCCTTCGGAAATTAGAAGCTTTTTGGGGCTTGTGGGATATTATAGGAGATTCATTCAAGATTTCTCCAAGATTGCGTCACCGCTAACAAAACTAACACGGAAGAAAGAAAAGTTCATTTGGGGTGCTGATCAAGAGAAAGCGTTTCAAACGTTAAAAGAAAAGTTAACTCGAGCTCCGGTATTGACATTGCCGGACGGAGTCGAAGACATGGTGGTTTATTCGGATGCTTCATTATCGGGGCTCGGTTGCGTGTTAATGCAACGGGGCAAGGTAATAGCCTATGCATCGAGACAATTGAAGATACACGAAAAGAAATATCCCACGCACGATCTCGAGTTGGCAGCGGTAGTATTTGCATTAAAAATATGGAGGCATTACTTGTATGGGGTAAAGTGCACCATATTCACCGACCACAAGAGCTTGAAATACTTCTTTGATCAGAAGGAGTTAAATATGCGACAAAGGCGATGGCTGGAAATGGTGAAAGACTACGATTGTGAGATACATTATCACCCCGGAAAGGCAAATGTGGTAGCGGACGCTCTAAGCAGAAAAGCGGACTATGTCCCAATACGAGTGAGGTCGATGCAACTCGTGGTGACCTCGGGTATACTTGAACGTATTCGAGAGGCGCAGTTAGAAGCAGTAAAAGAAGAGAATTGGAAGAAAGAAAGAATAATCGGCCAATTGAAGGATTTGTCGGATGGGAATCACGGGTTGAAGACTCGATCCGGAAGGATATGGGTCCCACATACTTGTGGAGTAAAGGTGCTTCTACTTAATGTAGCTCATAAATCCCGTTATTCGATTCATCCGGGTGCAACCAAGATGTACAATGATTTGAAACAAAATTATTGGTGGCCCGGAATGAAGAGAGATGTGGCGAAGTACGTGGAAAAATGCTTGACATGTTTACAAGTCAAGGCGGAGCATCAGAAACCTTATGGCAAACTCCAACCGTTAGAAATTCCGGTTTGGAAATGGGAACATATTACAATGGACCTGTTAACCAAGTTGCCTAAGACGAATCGTGGTTTTGATGCCATATGGGTAGTGGTGGATAGATTGACGAAAAGTGCTCACTTCATTCCGATTCGTGAGACTTATACGTCAGAAAAGATGTCAGAAGTTTATACGAATGAAATAATAGCACGTCATGGGGTGCCGGTGTCCATTGTGTCTGATAGGGATACCCGGTTTACTTCGAATTTCTGGCGAGATTTCCAAGAGCAAATGGGGACCAAATTGTTCATTAGCACTGCGTACCATCCTCAAACGGATGGACAAAGTGAAAGAACGATACAAACATTGGGAGACATGCTACGGGCGTGTATAATCGACTTTGGAGGCAGTTGGGATGTTCACTTACCGTTAGTCGAGTTTTCGTATAACAACAGTTACCAATCCAGTATTAAGATGGCACCATACGAAATGCTTTACGGTAGGAAGTGTCGAACCCCGGTATGTTGGGGTGAAGTGGGTCCACGTGAACTCGCCCACCAAGATATAGTACGAGCCACGAATGAAAAGATCGATAAAGTTCGGGCACACTTGAAAGCGGCTCAAGACAGGCAAAAGGCGTATGCTGATAAAAGGAAAAGGCCGATCGAATTCCTAGTTGGTGACATGGTCATGCTAAAAGTCTCCCCATGGAAGGGTGTTATTAGGTTCAGAAAAAGGGGGAAGCTAAGCCCAAGGTTTATTGGACCGTTTAAAATTATCGGGAGAGTTGGCAAGGTAGCTTACCGCCTTGAATTACCGGAGGAGCTAAGTGGAATCCATGGCACGTTCCACGTGTCGCAATTAAGAAAGTGCCTAGCAGACGAAACGACCTATATCCATTACGATGATATCGAAGTGGATAATAGTCTAAATTATGTGGTGAGACCGGTGGAGATTTTAGATAGAAAGGTCAAACATTTACGAAATAAACAAATTGACCAAGTTAAAGTCAAATGGGAACATAGGAAAGGTTCGGACACTACGTGGGAGTCCGAAGAAGAGATGCGACGTCTTCACCCTACTTTATTTGGTACGTAATTCGGTTTCGGGGACGAAACCCTTTTTAAGGGGGGTGAACTTGTAACACCCCGAAAATATAAATCCTTATATTAAAATTCTAATGAAATAACAAACAAGAATTTACCAACTAGGAACTTAACCTAGTTAAATTCAAGTCTTGAAATAATTCATAACATGGTTAAGATACTTAAACTTAAGGGAAAATCATAGTTGAGGGTTTAAACTTGTCAAAATGTGAAAGATAATTACTAATAATAACAAAACCAAACCAAACACACAAAAACTGGTGTGTCTGGTCGATCAGGATAAAGGGGGCGACACAGGGGATTCTCCAACCCTAGCTTCACACCAAAATTCACTAAATTGAAGCCTCAAATCTGTTTCAAATCGAATTCTAAACATGAATTAGTGATCACCTCGTCATAGGGATCAAAAGGCAAAGAGTCCGGATCATCAAGCGGACAAGCCGGAGGGAATTCACGGGGGAAAGGCGTGCTCTAGAGGTACGAAATTACCGTTTCGTTATATTATGAATGATTTGTTAGTTTTATGTTGTAGTTTGAAAACATGGTAAACAATATAGATCAATAGGTCACGGAAGTGACTTTTCGTCTTAATCAAGTGAGACGGGTCAAAACAATTGTTAGAAATTTGATTTTGAAATACCTTGTTTGATGTCTAACTCTTGGCATCCAAACGGGTCGAACAATCAAGTAAGGCACGATTAATGCTTCGGAATATGATAGAATGATCTTTGATGATTGGTTGATATATATCATATAAGAAATACGAGGTTTTAATGTTTTGGTATCATAGAAAAACTGAAATTCGAGAGTTAGAATCTTGGTGTAATAAACAAACAAAACAAAATTTGAAACTCCAGGTACTACCGTAAATTACGATAGTACCGTAATTTACGGTAGAAGTTAAATGTTTACGGTGGGATTCACCTGGTTTACGGTGGACCAAATGTCTTCAGAACTCACCGTAAATTACGGTAACACCGTAATTTACGGTGAACCCAGAAAACTTTAAATTGTTTTATTTTTTTTATTGATGATTGGATTATATGTTTAAGTCTTATGTACCAACTCAAAACTAATGTTTTAATGGTTTTGACCCTAGGTGATTAGATGGACCTTATGGATGGTGGTCAAGCAATGTCGAAGAACCGAACACGACTTTTGAAGCTTCCGCTATGTGTTTAATCTTACTAGAATTTTGTTCATGGGTTGTAATCAAATTCTCAAACAACTTTTATATGTTCTAACTTAGTCACAGGTCGACTAAGGCTTATGATACTTCTGAAACTTATGTTAAAACTATTATCTTTTGGTATAAAAGAATGATTAATTCAAGTATAAATTTAAGAGTGTTACAACTGCAAAACAGAAAGTCGTTAGACTCGCCACGAGGAGAATGGGGGTTCTCTCCGTGACCACCCTCCGGCGTGAGAATAAGTACAGTGATCTTAAAGAAGAAGATGAAATAGTCAGAAGTGGAAGTATGTGAAAGTAGCTTGTGAGATCATACCTGAATTCTTGTATTTATAACCAAGGTTTGGCACCAAAAAAGAGTAATGGAGGTTAATAACGGAAATCGCTTTTCCGTTACAGTTTTATCCTCCTCCTTAAATCAGTTATCTCCATATCCATGCACACGGATCGTGGGTTTGATCAACGGTTGGGGAGGTGCCACGTGGAAAGTTGCTTGACCTAGATTTGTATGCAATTTTGCTGCCATCATTGTGACTTAGATGAAGGCTTTGGATTATGCCACGTCACATTCGGTTATAACCGAATGGGGTTGTGCACGATGGGCATTTAGTGCTTTCTAGAAGATCTACAGTTGTACACCATTGATCATTTGCCACGTGTCCATTCTGTTATAACAGAAAAGATTCTTTTTGTTACTATCCTCATTTCATACGCGTGGCTGTGTCTAAGACTATGTTAAATCCTCAAGCTTAACTGTACCCTTGCGCGGTTAATCGAACATTTTGTCTTTCCATTCTCCGGCGCATGGTCATTGAGGACTGATCCTACCAAATCTTACTAAGACACGTTACGCGACCGCGCAAGGTCTATTCAAGATGATTTTGACATGTGGTTGCGGTATAGTCCTGAAGAAACAGTGATCCAAGTTGACCGGAATCAATCAGATCTAGGGTTTAGTTTCTGCATAAAAAGGTTAATCCTCTCGTCGATTGCTGGTTGAGGGCTACTTCACTAGAGAACACTACAAAACAGAAAGCCGTTAGACTCACCACGGGGAGAATAGGGGTTCTCTCCGTGACCACCCTCCGGCGTGAGAATAAGTACAGTGATCTCAAAGGGAAAGATGAAGTAGTAAGAGTGAAAGTATGTGAAAGTAGCTTGTGAGATCATACCTGATGTATCCTATTTATAACCTGGATTTGGCGCCAAAATGTGTAATGGTGATAGTAACGGAGAACACTTTTTCGTCGATAGTTATCTCTCTTTTCGTCAATTAGTTAACTCCACATCCATGCACACGGATCGTGGGTCTGATCGACGGCTGGGGAGATGCCACGTGGAAAGTGGTTTTGTGTAGATCTTTCTTTAAGTTGTTGCCATCATCATGATTTAGATGAGCGTCTAGGATTGTGCCACGTCACATTCAGTTGCAACCGAATGAAGCCATGCACGATGAGCATGTAGGGCCTTCTAGAAGGCTTCCAGCTGTAAACCGTTGTACCTTTGCCATGTGTCCATTCTGTTATAACATAAAAGATTCCTTTGTTCAAGTCTTGATTTCAGGTGCGCGGAGATGTTTAGGACTTCATCTTCAAGCTTAACTGTTCCCTTACGCGAGCCCGCGCAAGGGTGTTAGTTGAATATTTGCCTTTCCTTTCCCCGGTTCATGGTCATCGAAGACTGATTTCTCCAAATCTTATTTAAAAACCGTTGTCCGGCCACGCAAGGTCTTGTTTAAGATGATCTTGGAACAAGGTTGTGGTATGGTCCTATGCGCTTGCGCAAGGTTTTTGGGACCATACCCCTTCAAGTCCCCCCAGTCCAGTGTTGCTCCTATGCGCCGATGGCAAGTAGGTGGAGCACTGGACTATAAAGATGAAGTGTGCGCTTTTACTGTTGAGAAGTAGCAAGATTGTTCGGTGCAAGGTATGAAGAAACTTCTTGCAGAAGATATTTCTTGTTTCTTCAGGCTGAGGTTTTCATGATTTCAAATTTTGACACACTTGATTTATGGCAGGAAAGTTGGTAAAAGGTACTGTGCTGATGTTGACATATGACGATTAGGTGACAGGCTGTCACTTGTCAGACGTCAAACATTAATTGGGCGTTGTCAAATGTGGTTTCTACGCGCACGTGAAGTTGTTTCTTGTTCCCCACTCGCCCTTATTTCCTTGGTAACCGTGTTTTCCTGAAAAAGGGGTTTTACGGTTTTCGAGAGCATTAATGGCGATGAGTATATAAACCTTTGGGTGGCTTCTTTTCTCATTACTTATCTTCGAATCCTTTCGTGTTCTCTGATTTTTCTTTAAAAAGAAACCTGCAACTGTGCCTTGTACCCCTTATGTCTACCGGCGATCATCCAGAAGATTCTGCAAAGGAGATGTCTTCTTCTTTACCTCCGTTAAAATGGTCGAAAGAGATCTTTGATGGTCTTGTTAAAAATTTCAAATTTCCAAAGAGTTGGGGTGTGACGTATCCAGAAGACAGACAAACGGTGGCACAAGCTCCGGCCGGTTACATCACCCTATTTTGGGAATATTTTGCTGAGGGTAACTTCCGGTTGCCGGTAACGAGATTTTTTCTTGACATTCTTGGTTATTATAAATTTCACATCTCTCAGTTAAATCCTATGGGAATGGTTTGGATCCGGTATTTTGAGTTTCTTTGTCGATCAATGCATATTGAGCCCTCGGTTGATTGTTTTCGAGTGTTCTATCAACTACATTGTTCTCAAGGTTTCTACTCATTTGCTCAACGTCCAACAACCAAGAAGATTCTGCTTTCACCTCTGAAGACTTTCCATGAATGGAAACCCAACTTCTTTTATATCAAGGCTGGAGTAATTACGATGAAGATGACCTTCCGAGGTGCAGAGGAGATTGTGGTAGAGACCCTTAAGACTCCGGAGGCAGAGATATGGATTAAGGATATGAAGGACGTTCCTTCTATCGAACCGCATAAGAGGGCTTTAGTTGGTGCAGGGATGAGTCTGCACTAGAAGGCGGATCGCCGTGACAAGCCGGTATATGTAGAAGATGACAAGAGTAAGTCTTGGAATCTTTTCTTATATTATGTGAAATTGTTGTTAATTTTCCCTTTGCAGTTGTTGCCTTGCACTTTATGGCGTACAAGAGAGAGAATGGGAAAATGACAACTGTTCAGAAGGGTGTGAACGAGGAAATGTGGTATCACCAAATAGTGAAGAACTTTGCGCTTCCAAAGGATGCGGATCTGAATGCGCAGCCTTCTACTGGTGTTGGTACGTGTGTCTTTTACATTCCTTAGGCAATATTGCAATATTACACTTTGCTGATGTTACGCTTTGGGTAATATTTCAATATTTCTTCTTTTCAATAGGTGAGTTGACGAATCTAGGCGTAGGCCCGGAATCTAAGAAGAAAAAACGTGCGCCGATTGCCACTGCTGCGCTTAAAAAACTGATACACTGAAGGCAGGCGTTCTCAAGGAAGAGAAGAAGAAAGGCACGCGCCTTGTTTCTGAACCTTCATGTGATTACGTAGTGGTGTCTGATACGTTAGAGAGTCTTGCGCCTGTAGCTGTGAAAAAACCAAAACCTGATCCTCGAGACACCGCGGATATTCTGGTATCGAACCCTAATGATCCCATAGATTTGGAATCAAGTCCTGAGCCACTGTTGAGGACTAAGGCGGTTAAGAGGAAGCAACCAGAAGGTGAAGCTGCAGCGCAGCCCGCAAAGAAGATCAAAAGGAAGAAGATTAGTAAGAAGGGCAACGTAGATGCTTTTGCTGCGAAGCTTTCTCCAGGGGGTATCTTCTTAGCTTCTGTCTTACCATATTGTAAGATAACCTGAACTTTTCTTTTGCAGAGAGGCCTGTTCCATCCGTTCGTGTGGAATCATCATCTTTTTTAACGATGACCTTCCGCCATCACCATCCCGCACGTCTATTAGAGAACAATTGGAGGGTACCAAAACTGTAGAAGCGGAGGTGAAGAAGACTGTGGAGGTGGAGACGGCTGATGCTGGTGTTACCAAGCCCAAGTCTCCTGAGGTTGTGGCGCATGGGCCAGAAAAGGGAAAATCCATTTTTGAAGAAGAGGTTTATGTGATAACCGTTCCTTCTTCTGCGACCACTTCTGCTCCTCCCAGAGATAACGTTGAAGAAAACCCAGTTAATGTTGAACATGGCTTAGTTTCTCATGATGAAGAGGAAGATTCTCCTATCCTCCCGGATGAGACTCTGGGGGATTATTATTATAGGACTTATTCGGAGAAGAGAGCTTCTGACATCCATGCGCCTGTGTGGAAACTTAAGCAAGGCGACACATTCTCTGATTGGCAAGTTTGCCGTGATTGGTTGCAGGGTATTTTTCCACCTGCTGAAATTAAATTCCAAGAGGAACAATCCCATGATCGTACCTATCACTCATACCTCGAAGAAACTGCCAGTTCAACTTCCACCACTCATCGAATAATGCGCGAATGGTGCAGTATGCACAAGGAGTGGGATGTTTTTGAAGCTTCCAAAAAAGAGGTTGCTGAAGAAAAGGCGAAGGTTGCTGAGTTGAGAGCTAAGCTTGAGGCTGACAAGCCAAGTTCGAAAGTGAGCAGAAGACAGAAGAGTGGTCTGCTATGGGATGGAAGAAAAAAGAGGAGGCTGAAGCTGCTCAGCTTGCGGAGGCTCGCAAGCGGTGGAAAGACATTTGTGAGAGATAATAATGAGAAGAGAACTCTTCGTGCTGATGTGAACAATCTCAAAGCGGAGATTGAAAGGTTAAAGAAGGAGAAGGCTGAGATTGAAAGGTTAAAGAAGGAAAAGGCGGAGGCTGAGACTGCTCGTGATGAAGCCCGGTCTCATAGGGAGCGAAGTGAGCAGAGAGAGGTATAAACTTGCGCGACCCTTGCCCTTAGAAATAAGGAGATTGAAGAACTTACTTCTTTATTAACTGATCAGGAACAAACCAAGGCAGAGCTTGAGTCTACCAAAAAAGACTTGCAACTCGAAAAAGTTGAGAAAGCTGAAGCTGCGCGCCGTCTTGCCGAAACTGAAGAGAAACTAGAAAGTTCTGAGACTGCCCGGGTGACGGCGGAAAGCTTGGTTGAACCTTTGAAGAATGATATGTTGTGGATGCAACACCATGGGATTATCAATGTAAGTATGTCAACCCCTTGTAATATTTCGGATGAGTATGCGTATTGACTTATTGAGATTTCTGTCTGCGCAGGTTGCAAATTCAATCTTGAACTCGATTGATTTAGATCAGACTGTTGCCAACTTGATGGTGACCGCGCGCAATGATGGATTAACACAAGGGTATGCGGAATGTACCCAACATGTCACTGATGCGCTAAGGATTGATTGGGATACCAGTAGATCTGCCACGTGCGGAGTTGATACCAGTGCTGCCCATGCTGCTGCTAAAGCAGAATACAACAACTTGCGCCTTCCAGTGATGGATCTGGAGACCATTGCGCTGCAGTCTGAATACTTTGTTGTTCAACTGAAGGAGATATTCCCTGATGAAGCGGATGCTACCGATGAAGAAGACCTAGAATAGGTTGTCTGTATTTGATAGTTGTTTTTTGGACATGTTTGGGATGTGGGATCCCGTTTTTGTAATATTTGTTAATGCGCTGTTGCGCAAGTAACTTTGTGAATGTATGTATGTTTTAGTTACAATATTTGCATGAGTACAATTACTTTGTTTAGGTAAGACGAATAAAGATGGTATAAAGCTCATGTGTGAATGTAGGGCTGGACCTTGCGTAGTACCTATGACCGTGGATCGTTCATGAGACTTGTGTTAGATTACCATAGTGTTTTTGTGCTTACCAAAAGAAATTGCATGCATTTGTAATATAACATAAAGGCGTAATGTAACAGACTTTGTATTGATTTGGATAAGGCACAGAGGCCATTTAGTACAAAGTTGTTATTTTTAGGATAAATAAGATACTTAAATTAATGCGCATGTAAGTAGTTGTCCTTGTGTCATATGTTGACAAGTTGTGAGGAACCTGCCAAATATGAAGGAAACTAAGATTACATGCGCAATGCACTGCTTTGGACCCTTATGTTTGCTTTACTTTTTTGTTGCTTGGCGCTTCATCTTAGCGGGTGATCTGTCGAATCTCTTTGCGCACATTCTGAACTAGGTGAGTAAGCTCTCCGCTCATGAGTGCTTTTTCTATTTCAGTGCGCAGGCTGATACAGTTGTCCGTGGTGTGACCATTATCCTTGTGATACTCACAATAGAGGTTCAGATCTTGTCCCCTCTTGTTTTTCATATGCGGTGGTGTTTTGAACTGATAATTTTCGGTGCTGAGTACCTCCGTAGGTGTTTTAGTAAGAGGTGTCCATTGCCTTTCACGGTTTTCTTGTTTGGTTTCTTTCTGAGCTGCGATTTTGTTGATTGTTGCGCGGGCATCCTCTGAAGAGTACGTGCTTGAAGTTGAATCTTTCCAATTTTTCTTGAACTTTCGACCGCTATTTCCGCTCATGTCTTGAGGACGATTTTGGGGTAGTGGTGGTCGGTTGGAGTTTAAATTGCGCTCAGTTTGGGCATAAACCTTAGCTGCTGCCATCAACTTCTCCCAGCTCTTCGGTAAACCCTCAGTTCCCGACAACACCTTGATCATGTCATCGCATCTCACCGCATATTTAAACTGTGCGCGAATTAGGTGTTCATGTACATCACCAATCTCCAACACTTCTTTGTTATACCGCGTGATGAAATCCTCCAAACTTTCATCGTCTCTCCGCCAGATGTTCATGACATCTGCGGAATCTCGAATAGAGCGTCGCTGCTGACTGAAATGAACCAAAAATTTCTCCTTAAGATCAACCCAGGATGTAACTTACCTACTGGTAGATTGTCAAACCAAAGGTGCAATCTCTTTAACAAACTCGGAATTCTCAGCAGCTTCCGCTGGTCGATAGATTAAGTTGTAATCATACTCTACTTCTGGATTATAAACCGCATGAACTTTTGGTTTATAACTTGCATGATCCTTCTGCAGCTGATTGAAAACACTTGTGTTGTCGTCCTCATTGTACGTTTTATCATATTCATTAGTTTGGGTGTCCCGTTTTTGTGAGAAACGTGGGCCCAAACGTGAATGGACCGATTGACGTTTTTGAGGGTATTGCTCCTCACGATGATCTCGTCGTCTAGATCCAGAATGAGTAGACTCATATCTGGTGCTGGACTGAGAATAAACTTCTGTATCGTCGACCGACATGTATGATGGTGAATCATAATGTAACACTCGAGGTGCAGATGGAGCTCGCACCTGAGCTACAGATCTACGTGTCTGTGGTGCTGGTTGAGCAGTTTGTGCACAAAGTTGTGCATAAACGGCGTTCAACACACCTTGGGACTTAACATACCAAGATATTGGGGTCTCTCCAGGAGGTAAAATTGAGCTGATCGGAATTTCTGGCTGTACTACTGGGATAACAGGATCGTTCACATGATTAACGTTGTTCTGGACATCGTTATCATCAGATGCTTCTTCCACGATTCCCTCGACACGGGAAGCATGAGCAAAATTGCCCCTGTTCTCTGGTCGAGGGCCTGGTGGACAATTTGATGGACCTTCTGCCATTGAAAATAGAAGAGATGAAGAAATGAATCGATCGAGAAGATGAAAATGAAAGTAGAAAATCGGTGGGCGCCAATGAAGAAACACTGATCCGAATTGACCGGAATCAATCAGATCTGGGGTTTAGTTTCTGCATAAAAAGGTTAATCCTCTCGTCGATTGCTGATTGAGGGCTACTTCACTGGAGAACACTGCAAAATAGAAAGCCGTTAGACTCGCCACGGGGAGAATGGGGGCTCTCTCCGTGACCATCCTCCGACGTGAGAATAAGTACAGTGATCTCAAAGGGAAAGATGAAGTAGTAAGAGTGAAAGTATGTGAAAGTAGCTTGTGAGATCATACCTGAAGTATCCTATTTATAACCAGAATTTGGCGCCAAAATGTGTAACGGAGAACACTTTTCCGTCGACAGTTATCTCTCTTTCCGTTAATTAGTTAACTCCACATCCATGCACACGGACCGTGTGCCTGATCGACGGTTGGGGAGATGCCACGTGGAAAGTGGTTTTGTGTAGATCTTTCTTTAAGTTGTTGCCATCATCATGATTTAGATGAGCGTCTAGGATTGTGCCACGTCACATTTGGTTGCTACCAAATGAAGCCATGCACGATGAGCATTTAGGGCCTTCTAGAAGGCTTCCAGCCAGTGTTGCAAAAATCGCGATTACTCGGCGATTAATCGCTGACTAGTCACTAGTCGGCCTCCTACTGAGTAATTTTCCACTAATCAGTCAAAAAATCGCTAGTCGGTCAAAGTCGGTCCAAGCCGCCCTAGTCGGCCCAAGTCGCCCTAGTCGGCCCATTTGAAATCCTTACAAAACAGGCCCAAGATCACAATTTTAGCCCATTTTCCTTATCCCTTACCCTAATATGACGAAGAATTTGAGTCGAAGAAAGAAGATGAAGTAGACGAGGAGATTGAATACAAGTCGGATGGTGTCGAAATCATTGAACACTACGGGGATGACGATTACATTTGAGCTATTTGTTAATGTTTGAATTTTAAGTACTGAGACTTGTTATGTTATGACTTATATGTAAGTTTAGTTTGTATTTTGAACTACTTTTACCTTTTTAAGTATTATATTGATATGGATGTGTGAGTATATATATACATATTTATAAAAATAATAAAATTTACATATAAAGTTCTGATCCGATTAATCTCAAGTAATCCCGAGTAATCCCGAGTAGTCGCTAGTCCCCACCTCACCGGCTGACTAGTGACTAGCGAGTTCCCCAACCTTGCTTCCAGCTGTAAACCGTTGCACCTTTGCCACGTGTCCATTCTGTTGTAACAGAAAAGATTCCTTTGTTCAAGTCTTGATTTCAGGCGCGAGGAGATTTTTAGGACTTCATCTTCAAGCTTATCTGTTCCCTTGCGCGAGCCCGCGCAAGGGTGTTAGTTGAATATTTGCCTTTTCTTTCCCCGGCGCATGGTCATCGAAGACTGATTTCTCTAAATCTTATTTAAAAACCGCTACGCGGCCGCGTAGGGTCTTGTTTAAGATGATCTTGGAACAAGGTTGTTGTATGGTTCTATGCGCTTGCGCAAGGTTTTCTGGGACCATACCCCTTCAGGTCCTTTGCGCTTGCGCAGGGTTTTTGGGACCATACACCTTCACCATGCGAACTACAACGTAAAAGGGATGGGGTGGTGTACCACGGGATCAGTGTCATGCGTAGTAATCCATGACCCAAACTACCATCCTTATACAAAGTCATACCTTATAGCCTAAGGATTGTATTATACGTATATTTTTATTGTTTTTATTAAATGTGTTCATTTTTCCTCTTACTAAATTTGTCTCTATTTCTACCTATAGGAGGATGTGTTCAACATATAAAAAGTACGGTTAGCATGACTCAGGCTATATTGTGTGGTGATGAACTTTGTTTTTAAATAGACATTTTAATAATCTATATTCTAATATTCTATAAGGTGATTGTTCGATTTCTAAATCTACGTCGAGACTCCAACCCTTAAAATTATGAGAGAGACACCACTATGTACACACCTTGATACCACTAGACTATAATTTTTATACATTTAAATTTGTAAAAAAATGATTCTTTGTTTCATTTATATATCTGTGTGTATACTCACGACTCTCAAGTTATTACTCAATAGTCTATCAATGTTGAATTAACCATTATTTTTTGTCTCTTTTGTTTAGTAGACTCAAATATCATCCTCATGTTTTGTTTTGTTTAATAAGCTTCCGATCATCGCATATTAAGGCCAGGACCCATAGATGGTACATAAGTCAAGTATTTGATCCGAAAACGAGTTTGAAAGCAAGAAATTGTAACAATGTACCTTGTTGGGAAATAGTCCTGATGATTTGGTCACAATTACGATGGTCTAATGATTTTCAAACCATAAAAAAGTGGGACTTGGGTGGCATAATGCATAAACTCAGGATCGAAACCTGATGATTTGGTCACAATTACGAGGATCTAACGATTTTCAAACAAAAAAAAAGGTGGGACACGGATGGCATAAACTCATAATCGAAACCTGATGATTTGGTCACAATTATGATGACCTAAGGATTTTCAAACCATAAAAAAGATGGGACTTGGATGGCATAAACTCGGAATCGAAAAAATGTTCAAATTGGGGTTGTCCATAAGTTTATATATAGTGTGTGTATATGTATAACAATATGTACATAGGGACGTGATATAATACATGGGAGAATGGTAAGTTTAGTTACATGGTCCGCATTGTACATTGTGTGGACGCATGCCTTGGCACATGTAATTTGAAGTATCCTAACACGTGCAACTGAAATCATGTCCCTTGCTTTATGATTTTATCTACATTGTTTTTCTTTGTTTGCAAATCTAGCACATAATGGGGCTCTAATCACGTGTTTTTTTTTTTGTCAATTTCTAATTAAAATATTTAATGAAACATACCGGAATATCTAAATATGAAATAGGAGTATTTGTTATGCAGCGTGGAGAAGATGTGTGGAGAGGGAATACGTCGGAATCACAGGCGTGGAACCAGTGGCGAAGCTTGAGATTTCTGACCGTGGGGTCGAAAACGTACAGGCTCAAAAATTTCTATAAAACGGGGGGTTGAAAACGTATATACCCAAAAAAATCTATACAAAAACTACATACTCTCCACTACTGAGCGAAAAGTTCGGGGGGTCGGCCGCCCCCTCCCGCCCCCACTATCCTACGCCCTTGCGTGGAACACGGCTTTCTAGGGGTGTGAAGGGAGCGCGGTGGCGGTGATGGCGAAGGTGGCCGGGGGAGGAGATGTGTTTAATTTCTTATATTTATTTTAATTTTAATTAATATACAAACCAAAAATCACTCAGCTAGAGCTAGGGAAAGGTAAAACCATTATATAACATTACTTTTTTTTTTCATCTTTCACCCCACTATAATAACACAATCTAAAAAGAAAACAAGAGTACAGAGGAAAAGAAAACAAGAACCAATCACCAAATTTAACTCATAAAGATTAAAAGCACGCATTAAGAATAATACCGGTAGGGCAAAATATGCTCTCTAGAATCTGAAGAGTCTCTTCGCCATCGCTGCACCTTGCTCAAGATCTGTATAACAGCCTGTGATTGATCCAGCGGATCTCCTTTCCGCCGATCATAACGAGATTGTTAGCAGTGATTTGAGCTTTGTTGGCCTGCTGGCGTCTGTTTTCTTTCGTGTCTCTCTCTATTCCCGGTTCCCTCCTCGTCCATCCCAGCCCTTGATTGCTTAGCAAGTCTGATGTCGGTCGCGTCTATTCCTATAGCTTAGCTAGACTGATTCGAATCTTGTTAACCTCTTAAAGCGTTGTTGTTCGATGGGTCGTGGAGGCAGAAGAGGTCAAGTTTTCAGACAAGATATGTCTTCGCTGCATGATCTACGTAAAAGAAAGGAGTTGGAGCAAAATATGATCAAGGGCAATCATTACCAGAAGGATGACAGGTGGTACACGGTGTTAAGCAAGAAGGAGGCAAGACAGGAAAAGATGTTCATGAACAGGGAACATAGACTGCGTAACACTATGTCATTTTTCATATCGAACCTCCCAGATTCGTGCAACCGGGCTATGTTGAGACAAGCTTTTAATCATTTGGATAATCTGGAGGATGTTTTTGTCCCCTTCAAATGGATCGTGCCGGGAACAAGTTTGGCTTTCTCAAACTTTCTAATGTTAGAGATCCGATTGATTGGATTGATTTGCTAAAAGATGTTCGTATTGACGGTGCCGTTATAGAGGCGAACTTGGCAAAATTTGATAGATTTGGTGCTAAGATTGGGACAAACAAAGTGGAAGAAAGAGCCTCGGTCTTATCTAGGCTTCATCCACTGGTGCAAGTTATGAATAACGGGAGAACCCAGGGACCCATCTTGGATAATCAATTGCCTAAGAAAACTTTCAGCTTTGTCGTGTGCCCCAACAGTCAAGACAAATCCGATATTAAGATCGACCTCCCCCCCTATGATAACGGAATCAAAGAAGAAATGGCAATACAAATCTCTTATCGGCGAAACTAAAGATATTGCGATCCTCAATGACCTGAAATCCCATCTATCGGGTATAATGGATGACAAGTTGGAACTAAGATACTTGGGTGGTTTAAAAGTGTTATTGTGCTTTAACCTCTCGGAGGATGCTGAAGAATTCCGTATAAACAAAGTAGAAGAGTGGGAAAAGTGGTTCTCGAGGTTATACATTTGGGATAGGATACCTCTGTTATTTGAAAGAGTTGCTTGGATCAAAATCACAGGAGTTCCTTTACCCCTGTGGGATCGTCAAGTTTTTAATAATGTAACACCTTGAAAATTCACGTCCTATAATGTGTTGACACGTGTCATAAACTTTGAACGTGTGAAAGAATACTCTAGAGGGACTAAAGTTGACAAACAAGGAAAGTATGTGAATATAAGGGTTCCTTAGAGCTTGTCTAACCCGATTTAATATGATTTGGAAATGCCTTAGAGCTTCCTTAGGACCAGGTTACATGATAGTATAAACCTCTGTGATTGGTTCGTTAATTGCCCGATTCGTTTACACATGTCCGTTAATTGCTTAATGTTGACCATAATGCCCTTTTGACCATAAAACGAGAATTTTGGATATGTGAGAGGACAATAATATTTGTTGCTGAATTATAAACATGTCCCTAAAATTTCATATCAGTTGGAGGTCTAGATTTGGAGTTATGCTCAATAGCGCACTTAAAAAGCTTTTCGTTAATTAAACGGCGCAATTAGCATAAAGCCTATCTAAACCCAATTTTTGACACCAAAACTTTTACCCACTGATGTAATTTAATATTTTGGGATTTTTGAAGATTTTTAACCTGCTCATAACCTAAGGTTATGGCGTTGATTCGGTAAATACCGATTATACCCTTTTTGGTTATAAAATGAGTTCTACATAATATTTTGACACCAATCCAATTGCTACTGATTTTAAATAATAAATGAAGTATTTTGAACTTTATAACCTGATCAAAAAAACTCACATTTCCTGTATAACCCGGAAATCGCTTAAAACGGCTTTTTAAGCGTATTAAACACCTAGTATGGGTTTAAAACTATTTTGGCATACAAGACTTATCATCAACTGATATAACCTGTTAAATTAAGTTGTTTTGTTGTTTATTTCAGACCCGAGTCTCAGAATTATATTTAATCTCTTTTATAATCTTTAAAATGACCAAAATACCCCTACGGGGCTTATATTTAGATTAAACTCGTTTTGGGCATAATGAAAGGTATCCTACTGATATTCCAACATATTTAAGACATATTAACTTTGGAAACCTGTATATGACCCTTATGGATACCCGTTATGCCTCTTGCGCGTTCAGTTCGGTTTATGTAACTAGTTTGCATAAATTAGCCGAAACGGGTCAAACCTTATCGTTTTTATCTCAAAATCCAGAATGTGTTTAGTTTACCCATATTATGCAAGTCTTCAAACTTGTCGGGTCTAAATCACATTCTATTCCGGTCTTCGCTTAATCGTGCGTTTGAACCGTATCTTTCTTTAAAACTAACCGGTCTAAGTTTAGGCTTAATTAAAGACCCGTTAGGATTCTAATAGGTTATTATAAACCTTCGTTCCAGAATAGGAGACCCGTTAAAAGCTACACGCACTTGCTATTTGTGATTGATACTTGCAAAGGTAAATACTTTTAACTTATTTTCCCTATACGGGCTTGGGGTATGGTATATAAAATACCGCTTGGTCGGGCATTGAATCTTTAATCGAATAGAGGTTAAACCATTGATATGCTCCGTTTTGAAATGTTTTGTTTGCTTAAAGCCTTTGGGGGGTTAATGACCATGTCCCGGATATCCTTGGAATCATTTTACGAAATGCCCACGACCTAAGCACGGGGTGTAGGCGTACACCCGTCAGTGCATAAATAAATAATGTGGTGTGTCTATTGATCTTTAACCCGGTCTACGGACCGGGCTACTGAACGCATAAGGAACATGTAATTCTTTTACAAGATTATATTCAAATAATTATCCCAAGTTATAAAAAGTTTGTGCCACGTGCATTCAAATCAATTTTATTAAACCTTTTCTAAATGAGTCAGTTAATTGTATTTACCAGTGTAAACTGATGTATTTTCCCAAAAAGGTTAAGTGCAGGTACTACGCGAACTAGGTTGGCTTTCTCCTAGCGTCCACAATAAGTCTCGCAAGCTTGGATGTCAAAACTGTTGAACAATGTTTCCATTTTATTTTGATCCACATGTGGATTATTTTCAACTATTTGTGATACTTGATATTACAATTATATTCGGTTGAAATATATTTATCTTTTGCTTCCGCTGTGCATATTAAATATTGTGTTGTTTGACTATAACGATATCAACTACGTCACGATACTCCCCACCGGGCCCACCGGTAATACGTGGAAATATCGGGGTGTGACAGGTTGGTATCAGAGCCAACATTGAGGGAATTGAACACTAGCCTTTTGTGTTTAATCTCAATGACACAATTGCACATTCCTAAATTTTCGAGTCTAGACAAAGAACCTAGGAATAATCCAAATTGTTTTATTTATTTTTAACTTTGTCCTTTATATTTCTTGTTGTATCTTTTATTTGTTAACAGGAAATGCCACCAAGATTCAGAAGAGGAGGAAGAGGCAAGGGGCCAATCACTGCCCCCAACGATCACGCGGCCGGGCCTTCACACCGGCGAACTCCTTCTACCACTATGAGTGCCGATCCTCAGGGAAACCGGAGGAACCATTTGGAGCCCGCTAGACGGTCTGTCTCGCATAGCTCAACGCCTCCCTACCGTCACTCTTTTGGGCCGCACTCGGAAAACGAGCCCGAAGACTCCCGTCATTCCTTCTTACCATTGCAGCGATCTGCTTCGCACCGTTCCTTTGGCGACCCTACTCCTGTCTTTCAGGGCCGGTTCAACCCGGCAAACTATATTCAAGAACCAGTGGGTTTTAACCCATTGGGACCAGAGGACCACTTCTCAGGAGACAATGCAATGGACATAGACGAGGACACGGATCCCGTCGAACCTGCAAGCGGTACCCCTAACCATCCCATCGAGATCTCTGATGGATCTTCCTTCCACGGATCACTCTACGGTGGTCCAGACAGTTACCAAGCAAGGTTTAACCAGCATGAATGGTACTTCACACCTTCTCACCATTCGTCGCCTCACCAGCAGCAGCAGCAACAGGATCCCTCTGAGGATCCACGTTTCGTGGCAGTCACGCCACCGCCTCCACCGCCGCCAGTTTATCAAGCACCTCCAGAACCGCCAAGGCGTAGGAGAACCGACGCAAGAATATCCGCGCGAGGAGGGGATTTTCATTTTAGCACCCCTCATCACTCAAGTGGCAGTCACTATCCGCCACTACATGAAGACCCACAAATGGGTGGGCCCTCAAACCCAGTTCCTGAGGTGAATTCTGCACCAGTTGCACTACAGCCGCCACCATTGGGTTTTGATAACCCGATTCGTGCATACGCCGGTTCAATGGCGTACAATCCGTTTGAGCAGCCGGCTCACACTCATTATAACTACGCTGAAGCCAACCCGTACCTTGTAGCGGCAAACTACAACGCCCTTCATCCGGAAGGACCGTATGGAGCTCCTTGGGGAGTGGGATATCCAGCTCATGGGTATCAAATACCTACACGACCTCCGATTCGGCAGCAGTCGCAGCCACCACGATTTTCCCCACCGGAACAGGAGGAAATCCTCCAAAGACTAAGTCGGGTGGAACACGAGTTTCAAGAAGAACGCAGGAACAACCGGGGATTCCTCAAGGGCCTAGCGAGCTTGTTAAAGGGGAAGAAGAAGAGGGATCATTAAATCCCTATGTGTATTGTTGTACTTCCTATTTCAATCAAGTCCCTGCGTGGACATTTATCTGTGTATTCAGTCCCTGCGTGGACTTGTCTTTTGGTCCCTGCGTGGACATCTTTTTAAGTAATTGGTCCCTGCGTGGACTTGTATTTTAGTTTGGCCCCTGCGTGGGTGAGTTGTTCTGTTAAAAGTCCCGTTTAGGGCAATGTGTACTCTTTTAATGTTAATGGAATGTTAAGATTATAAATTTCATTTTTGTCACTATATGCATAAATATATTATACATTAAATAAATAAATCAAAAATCATTCCTTTTAAAGAAATAATCTGCCTATTTAAATATTAAATAAGAATCTTAAAGGTATAACCTAGCCTGCATGTCATTTTAAGACTTGGCCAAGATGGTAAGACCTGTTTAAAAGATTCAAATCCCTGTTAACATCTGAAAACGTGTTAACGCTCCTGGCAGAAGTGATTCGTTAAAATCACACACGTCATTCTTATAATAGGATTCTTCAAAAGATTCCTAACCTAACCTAATGATCTATAAATCATGGGTTTAAACCATCCAATAAAATGATCATGTTGACCATACATTGGTACTATAGTGCCTACGGGCCCTGCTCATTGTCATATAAGACAAAAGACAGTAGTAGTCTACGACTCCCTGTCATAAAAAGGTAAAGAACTATGTTCAAACCTTCATGCCTTGATTCTCTGAAATCATGGTTTATAACCTAAAAATGTCCCTGTGACTAGGCCTTTTGTGCTAATAATACTGTTATTGTTTTATAATTAGGATAGGTTGTAGTAAAATCCTAAATAAATGTGAGTAACAAATTAACCAAATATGGTCTATGTTTACCATGGTTAATGAATTGCCCCAAAAGACAATTCCATAATAAACTCCCAAATAAAGTATTGTCAATATCTTATGTAACAGTTCCATATACAAAGGCTGACTCGGATGAAATCAACAATCGACCAAAGGAGAATCCTGACGCCACCAGGTTCAATGTGACTGGCGCAGAGCTCCAAGCATTAATTGACAATGCTGTTACAAAAGCCTTGGATAGGCAGTATAGTGAGTCAAGCGGTACTCGAAGCAGAGCCCAATCAGTACCCCATTCCAAGCCTAAGACTCATTCTGAGGCTCACAGCAAGCCACCCTCCAAGAAGGAAGAACCAAATAAAGACGATGACGATCGTCACTCTTCAAATCAGCAAAGTGTTCCATCTCAAAGGATCATACTGAATCAAGGACCCCGTGACATGGTTGGATGAGATGGACACCATGGTTGATATCAGTGGGTGAGCTGATAAGGATGTGGTAAAGTTTGTGTCTCAATCATTCAAAGGTGAGGCCTTAGCCTGGTGGAGATCGTTGATTCAAGCTACTGGGAAGATTCCACTGTACAATATGACATGGGAATAATTTATTACCCTCATCAGAGAGAACTACTGTCCTCAGCATGAGGTTGAAAAGATTGAGTCGGATTTTCTGTCATTGGTAATGAAAAATCTGGATTGCCAAGCTTACCTTACGAGCTTTAATACAATGTCAAGGTTGGTTCCTTATCTGGTGACCCCGGAACCCAAAAGAATAGCTCGTTTCATTGGGGGTTTAGCCCCAGAGATAAAGGCAAGTGTAAAAGCCTCTCGGCCAGCTACATTCAGGTCTGTAGCTGATATATCCTTGTCCCTCACACTGGACGCGGTCAGGCAGAGATCGCTAAGGAACACGGATGCCGAGAAAAGGAAGCGTGATGATGACAATTCACGAAGATCAGACAAGAAGCACCGGGGAAACAATGACCACAAGAAGGGGTCTGGTTCTAAGAAGGATGGGCATCAATCTGGAGATAAGCCCAAGTGTAAGATTTGTCAGAAGCACCACTTTGGGAGGTGCAGACTTGACTCAAAATCCCAATCTCAGTCGAGGCCTTGTGGGATTTGCAAATCTTCGGAACATAAGACCCTAGAGTGCAAGAAGCTGAAGGACGCAACGTGCTACAGTTGCAACGAAAAAGGGCACATTAAGACAAATTGCCCAAAATATGCAAAGAAAGCTGATGAAGGAAAGAATACCAATGCTAGGGTCTTCAGGATGGATGCAAAGGAAGCTGTGCAGGACGACAATGTGATCACAGGTACCTTCCTTATAAATGATGTTTATGCGAGAGTGCTATTTGATTCAGGAGCTGATAAATCATTTGTAGATAATAAGTTTTGTAAGTTACTGAATTTACCTGTTAAAACCCTAAGTGTGAAGTATGAGGTGGAATTAGCAGATGGCACCTTAGAAACCGCCTCAACCATATTAGATGGATGTTTCATATCCATTAAGAACCACTCTTTTCCTTTGTCCCTACTTCCTTTGAAATTAGCCGGTTTCGACATAGTTTTGGGTATGGACTGGTTATCTCATAACCAGGCCCAGATTGTCTGCAATAAGAAGCAAGTAGTAATCAAGACTCCGTCAGGTGAATCACTTACCATTCAGGGAGATACTCAATGGACTGCCTAAGCAAGTGTCCATGCTCAAGGCCTATAGGT
This sequence comes from Helianthus tuberosus, assembly GCA_030545235.1. NCBI lineage: Eukaryota > Viridiplantae > Streptophyta > Magnoliopsida > Asterales > Asteraceae > Helianthus > Helianthus tuberosus. Next base: position 9,437 of record JARYGA010029141.1, on the reverse strand, counting down.
GTTTAAAGAAGGGTTATGTCATCTACATGGCACAAGTGACTATTGATGAGCCGAAGCCTAAGATTGAGGATATCCCTGTCATTTCTGAATACTCTGAAGTTTTTCCTGAAGAACTACCTGGTTTACCACCAGATAGGCAAGTGGAATTCAGAATTGACATCACCCCTGGAGCAGCACCAGTAGCAAGGGCCCCTTATAGGTTGGTACCAACATAGATGAAGGAATTGAGAACACAACTAGATGAATTGCTAGCCAAAGGTTTCATTAGACCTAGTTCGTCTCCTTGGGGCACCAATCTTATTTGTCAAGAAGAAGGATGGATCGATGCGTCTGTGCATCGATTACCGTGAGCTTAATAAAGTCACTATCAAGAATAGGTATCCATTGCCCAGGATCAACGATCTGTTCGATCAGCTTCAAGGGGCAAGTTACATCTCCAAGATTGACTTAAGGTCAGGCTATCATCAACGGAAGGTTAGAGATGAAGACGTGCACAAGACTGCATTCAGGACTCGTTATGGTCATTACGAGTTCCTAGTGATGCCTTTTGGGCTCACTAATGCACCAGCGGCATTCATGGATCTCATGAACCGTGTCTGCAAACCATACTGGGACAAATTTGTTATCGTCTTCATTGACGACATTCTGATTTATTCAAAGAATCAGGCCGACCATGAGAAACATCTTCGATGTATTCTTTCACTACTTCAGCAGGAGAAGCTCTACGCCAAATTCTCTAAGTGTGAATTTTGGCTTCGTGAAGTCCAATTTCTTGGACATGTGGTTAGCGAACGCGGAATCCAAGTAGATCCCGCTAAGGTTGAAGCTGTCATGAATTGGCAAGAGCCGAAGACGCCCACAGAAATTCGCAGTTTCTTGGGATTGGCAGGATACTACAGGCGTTTTATTGAAAAATTTTCAAGGATTGCTGCACCCCTAACTTCCTTGACTAGGAAGGATATTAAGTTCAACTGGGAACCCAAGCAGCAAGAATCTTTCGATATCCTTAAGCAGAAGCTAAGCAATGCGCCTGTACTGACATTGCCTGAGGGTACCGAAGAATTCGTGGTTTACTGTGACGCATCACACACTGGCATGGGGTGTGTGCTTATGCAGAAAGGCAAGGTTATTGCCTATGCTTCACGTCAGTTAAAGGTGCATGAAAAGAATTACACCACCCATGACTTGGAGTTGGGTGCCGTTGTATTTGCACTGAAGCTATGGAGGCACTATTTATATGGTATCAAGTGTGTGATCTATTCTGATCACAAGAGCCTCCAGCACCTGTTTAACCAAAAGGATTTGAACATGAGGCAGCGACGTTGGATGGAAACTTTGAATGATTATGATTGTGAAATAAGATACCATCCTGGCAAGGCGAATGTAGTCGCCGATGCCTTGAGTCGAAAGGAAAGGGTGAAACCCATCAGAATCAATGCCAAGGGCATTGAGGTAAAGAATGGTTTGAATGAAAGGTTGTTAGCTGCACAGAAGGAAGCTGTGCTGGAAGCTAACTATCCTAATGAAAAGCTAGGGGTAACTGAGGAGCAGTTATCCTATGGCAAGGACGGAATCCTGAGATTAAATGGACGAATATGGGTTCCAGTTTATGGAGGACTTCGAGATGTTATCCTCCAGGAAGCCCACAGTTCTAAATACTCCGTTCATCCTGGAGCTGACAAGATGTACCAGGATTTGAAAGCAAACTTTTGGTGGATAGGCTTGAAGAAGTCTATAGCTACCTATGTAGCTAAATGTTTGACGTGTGCGCAGGTCAAAGCTGAACATCAGAAGCCGTCAGGTTTGCTACAACAGCCTGAACTTCCCACGTGGAAGTGGGAAATGGTGATGATGGATTTCATCACCAAGTTGCCGAAGACAAGGAAAGGAAATGATACGATATGGGTGATAGTAGATAGACTGACTAAGTCAGCACATTTCCTACCCATCAAGGAGACCTATAGCTCCGACATGTTAGCCCAGTTGTACGTAGATAAGATTGTATCTCTGCATGGCGTACCAGTGTCTATTATCTCTGACAGGGATACTAGGTACACGTCACATTTTTGGAAAAGTTTCCAACAATCTTTGGGCACGCGCTTAAATTTTAGAACGGCTTACCATCCCCAGACGGACGACCAGAGTGAGCGTACAATCCAAACCTTGGAAGACATGCTTCGTGCATGTGTGATTGACTTAGGTGGTAGTTGGGATAACCACCTACCATTAATCGAGTTCTCATATAACAATAGCTACCATTCGAGCATTAAAGCTGCGCCTTTCGAGGCTTTGTATGGTAGAAAGGGCAGAACTCCCGTTTGTTGGGCAGAAGTTGGAGATGTCCAACTGTCAGGACCTGAAATAGTCTTTGAAACGACGGACAAGATTGTCCAGATTCGTGACCGCCTGAAAGCTGCCAGGGATAGGCAGAAAAGCTACGCTGATCTTAAGCGTAAACCTCTGAAATTCGAGGTAGGTGACAAAGTGTTGCTTAAAGTATCACCCTGGAAGGGAGTGATGCGATTTGGTAAGAAAGGTAAGTTAAGACCGAGATACATGGGACCATTCGAGGTCATCGAATGTGTCGGATCAGTTGCTTATAAGTTAAAATTACCTGAAGAGCTCAGTGGTATTCACAATGTATTCCACATCTGCAATCTGAAGAAGTGTTTCGCTGATGAATCACTAGTCATACCACATACAGATGTGCACATAGAAGAGAGCTTGAAGTTTGTTGAAAAACCTTTGTCAATTGAGGATCGACGAGTTAAGAAGCTTCGAAGGAAGCATGTACCGATCGTAAAGGTTAAATGGGATGCCCGTAGAGGTCCCGAGTACACGTAGGAGGTAGAGTCCACAATGAAAGAGAAGTACCCTCATTTGTTTCAGTAAATCTTGAGATCGAGATTTATTTTAAGGGGGTGAGGATGTAACACTTCGAAAATTCACGTCCTATAATGTGTTGCCACGTGTCATAAACTTTGAATGTGTGAAAGAATACTCTAGAGGGACTAAAGTTGACAAACAAGGAAAGTATGTGAATATAATGGTTCAAAATGTCAACGATGGATAAATATACTTTACAATAACCCTACATGATGTTTATACCCTTAAACGAATGAATCATGGATCATACGAAGCTAACGGTGAAAGAAAGTGAGAGATTTCAAACTACAGGGGTTAATTGTGTCAACATGTTTAAAGTATACCTCTAAGTGACCTTTTAGCAAACCCGAAGCTTTGTAACGATTAATTATGCTCACTAGAATGCACGATAAAAATTCCATCAAGTTTCGTTATCATATGAGAAAGTTATGATAAAATTTGTACACGAGGGGTTAAAGCGTCAACGTTGAAAATTATGACTTTTCGGGTAAACATAAAGTGACCAAGGACTTAACAAAGTGGGTATAAGTATTGAAGCCCTTATAAGTCAATTTGAAAGGCTCATAATGCAAGAAATAAAGGCGGAATGACCTTTCGAAGGACCAAGAGCCAAAGATGCAATAACTGAAAACTTTTTAACCTGACGCCAGGCCTCAGGCGGGCCGCGTAAGGCTTACCAGAACCTTACGCGGGCCTCGTGCGACTCCCAGATGCAGAAAATGCTAACAGCTGCCTGTTCAGCCTTGTAACCGACTTAGAAAGATATTTTCCACTTCCATGCGCGACCCATACTGATTTTTAGGCTTAGGAGCACTTGTAAATGATCTGGGAACAATGCTAGACTTGTGTGGCATGATCATGAGCAACCTAAAGCACTATATAAGTCCCACAATGTTTGCAACATACTTGCATTCATTCCATCTGCATTTTTGAAGACTTCTGGAGTTCAAAAGCAGACCCAAGTCATCCCTAGTCGAAATTAGTACCTTGGTAAGTATCCCTAACCTTCCTTAATTGAGTTTTACTTAGTTATTAGCTTAAAAGTCAAACCATCGTAATTAACGTTTGAATTAGCGAATAATCATTAATGGTCTAGTGATTAGTCGAATTAAAGGTAGTTATAAGTTGGTAATTATGTGGGCATTAAACCCTTAAAAGGGCACCCTCTGATTCCCGTCCTAACCTAGTCATTTGTCGGGTCAAATTGTTTATAAAAAGTCAACAGAAACTTAATTTGCGAATTAACATGTAATTAGCAATGTAGAAGGCATGTAACCTATTTTACCACTCATATAACTTAGTAATAAATGTAAGAACATGTCTAAGCATGTTCGACCCGACAATTTTCTGTTTAGACCCGGTTCGGAACCGAAAGTCGCAAAACTTTGACTTTTGCTTTGACTTCAGTTCTGACCCGATTTAATATGATTTGGAAATTCCTTAGAGCTTCCTTAGGACCAGGTTACATGATAGTATAAACCTATGTGATTGGTTCGTTAATTGCCCGATTCGTTTACACATTTCCGTTAATTGCTTAATGTTGACCATAATGCCCTTTTGACCATAAAACGAGAATTTTGGATATGTGAGAGGACAATAATCTTTGTTGCTGAATTCTAAACATGTCCCTAAAATTTCATATCACTTGGAGGTCTAGATTAGGAGTTATGCTCAATAGCGCATTAAAAAAGCTTTTCGTTAATTAAACGGCGCAATTAGCATAAAGCCTATCTAAACCCAATTTTTGACACCAAACCTTTTACCCACTGATGTAATTTAATATTTTGGGATTTTGAAGATTTTTAATTATTTTTAACCTGCTCATAACCTAAGGTTATGGCGTTGATTCGGTAAATACCGATTATACCCTTTTTGGTTATAAAATGAGTTCTACATAATATTTTGACACCAATCCAATTGCTACTGATTTTAAATAATAAATGAAGTATTTTGAACTTTATAACCTGATCAAAAAACTCAGATTTCCTGTATAACCCGGAAATCGCTTAAAACGGCTTTTTACGCGTATTAAACACCTAGTATGGGTTTAAAACTATTTTGGCATACAAGACTTATCATCAACTGATATAACCTGTTAAATTAAGTTGTTTTGCTGTTTATTTCAGACCCGAGTCTCAGAATTATATTTAATCTCTTTTATAATCTTTAAAATGACCAAAATACCCCTACGGGGCTTATATTTAGATTAAACTCGTTTTGGGCATAATGGAAGGTATCCTACTGATATCCCAACATATTTAAAACATATTAACTTTGGAAACCTGTTTATGACCCTTATGGATACCCGTTACGCCTCTTGCGCGTTCGGTTCGGTTTATGTAACTAGTTTTTATAAATTAGCCGAAACGGGTCAAACCTTATTGTTTTTATCTCAAAATCCAGAATGTGTTTAGTTTACCCATATTATGCAAGTCTTCAAACTTGTCGGGTCTATATCACATTCTATTCCGGTCTTCGCTTAATCGTGCGTTTGAACCATATCTTTCTTTAAAACTAACCGGTCTAAGTTTAGGCTTAATTAAAGACCCGTTAGGATTCTAATAGGTTATTATAAACCTTCGTTCCAGAATAGGAGACCCGGTAAAAGCTACACGCACTTTCTATTTGTGATTGATACTTGCAAAGGTAAATACTTTTAACTTATTTTCCCTATACGGGCTTGGGGTATGGTATGTAAAATACCGCTTGGTCGGGCATTGAATCCTTAATCGAATAGAGGTTAAACCATTGATATGCTCCGTTTTGAAATGCTTTGTTTGTTTAAAGCCTTTGGGGGGTTAATGACCATGTCCCGGATATCCTTGGCATCATTTTACAAAATGGCCACGACCTAAGCACGGGGTGTAGGCGTACACCCGTCAGTGCATAAATAAATAATGTGGTGTGTCTATTGATCTTTAACCCGGTCTACGGATCGGGCTACTGAACGCATAAGGAACATGTAATTCTTTTACAAGATTATATTCAAATAATTATCCCAAGTTATAAAAAATTTGTGCCACGTGCATTCAAATCAATTTTATTAAACCTTTTCTAAATGAGTCAGTTAATTGTATTTACCAGTGTAAACTGACGTATTTTCCCAAAAAGGTTAAGTGCAGGTACTACACGAACTAGGCTGGCTTTCTCCTAGCGTCCACAATAAGTCTCGCAAGCTTGGATGTTAAAACTGTTGAACAATGTTTCCATTTTATTTTGATCCACCTGTGGATTATTTTCAACTATTTGTGATACTTGATATTACGATTATATTCGGTTGAAATATATCTATCTTTTGCTTCCGCTGTGCATATTAAATATTGTGTTGTTTGACTATAACGATATCAACTACGTCACGATACTCCCCACCGGGCCCACCAGTAATACGTGGAAATATCGGGGTGTGACAAATAAGATCGGCGAACGTTGTGGAAGACTTCTGGTGCAATCCGAGGTGGAGGCTTCGGATGGGAACATGGCGGAAGATAGATTGGTTATCTTGGTTAATTCTAGTAGGAGATACTCTGCGGAGGTTTCATTGTCTTGGAACGATCATAAATTCAGTGTGTGGGTTGAGGAAATCCCGGGGCAATGGGTTCCGGATTTTCTTAGTTCGCCGAAATCGGAGTCAGTTACAGTTTCTCCGGCAAGGTCGTCAGTATTCGAAAGGACTCCCCCTTCTTCGGACGGGAAATCGAAAGGTCTCTCGGTTGGAACTCTAAACTCATGCATGGGAAATCAGGTAGACCTCTCCTCTCCTAATGCAATTGGTAGCATGCAGCATATGGGGACCCATAAGCCGCCGCAATCATGTAATCAAGATGAGAAAGAAGATGTGGGGTTGGACTCTATTCCGGACCCACTTGAGGAGCAAGGTGGGGCTCCTTGTGATGGCAACAGGCCCAGTTACATCGCCACTCGCCCAAAACGTGTTAAAAAGCCCAAGGAAAAGGCCCATTCTATGAACATTCCAGATCTCAATCAGAATCTGGATTATGAGAATGGATCGGACCCTTTTAATTTGGAAGAAATATTCAGAATGGAGAATGAAGAAAATAGGGAGAATATTCAACGCTCGAGCGATGATGTTCAAGAAGACACCCCGGTGCCGGCGACGGGAGAAGTGCAATTCCGAGTAAATGTGGACGAAGAAGCGGCCCACACCATGGAATTTGGGGCTTCTTTGGGGATTGATGTAGTAGGGTTTAATAACCATGTGAAAAAGATGATTTGTGGGGAAATGGAAGCCAGCAGGAATAAATGAATTTTATATCCGTCAACTTGAATGGAGTGTCGGACCCTCGGAAAGGTGTGTGGATCCGTAATCTAAAGAGGAAGGTTAGAGCAGAGTTCATCGGGATCCAGGAATCTCACCAGACGGGGCTATCGGAGTTGGTGATTCGCCGATTCTGGGATTCATCTCCGATGTGCGTAGAGACGGTTGATTCAATTGGAAGATCTGGGGGTTGATTTCTATCTGGAATCCTGATTTCTTTCAGGTTGAATAGGTTGTAAAGAATCCTAAATTCCTTTGTGTCTCGGGTCAGTTGATGGGTGTGAATGATAATTTTAATGTTATCAACCTGCACGCTCCCAATGATCCATCTTTAAGAAGATCAATGTGGTCCGATTTGGCGTCTCTTATTAATCTGCTTAAAGGAGTTTGGATTCTGATGGGCGACTTCAATGAAGTCAGGTCTGAAGATGAACGTGTGAACTCCAGGTTCGATCGTGGGTTCTCTGAAGCTTTTAATGGTTTTATTTCGAGTGCTGGTCTTCTGGAATACTCGATGTGTGGAGGTAAGTTTACTTTGATCTCTGGTCATAAAGATGTGAAACTTAGTAAGCTTGATAGATTCTTAGTGAACGATCTGTTTCTAAGCTCTTGGCCTAATGCTTTAGCCGAAGTTCATAAAAGGCGTTTCTCGGACCATTGTCTGATCTCCCTGTCTTGTTCGTCTTTGGATTTTGGTCCCATTCCATTCAAGTTCTTCAACTCTTGGATTGGTGACCAGAATTTGATAGATATTGTGGATAAAGCTGTTAATGCGGTGGACGTTAAGGTCGATTTGGGGGGTGTTGGGGTATCTAAGGATGTGCTCCTGTTAAATACTCTTAAAATAATCAAGGCCAATATTAAGACATGGAGAAAACAGGTTTCGGCTGATAGCAATAAGGAAATTTCTTTGTTGGAGGAATCGAAAGAAAAATTGAACAGAAAGCTATTAATAACACCCTTTCGGATGAAGAAAAAATATCCAGAGCTGAGCTTCGTGTTAAGGTTGATAAATTGAAATCTATCCTTGCTTCGGACATTCAACAAAAGGCTAGGGTTAAATGGACGAGATTTGGGGATGAAAACATTGCATTTTTTTCCATAAGATGGTCGCAATTAACGCTTCGAGAAATAGGATTAATGGGCTGTATTTTGAAGGTAGTTATATTACGGACCCTCCCACTTTAAAAGAAGCAATAAAGAAGTGGTTTAAAATTCAATTTTCCGAACCTATCAGAAGAAGGCCGGATTTCTCTAACATTGGTCTTCCGTTTATTCCCGATCAGTATAAAGCCAGTCTCTGTGAGAGATTTTCGGAAAAGGAAGTTTTGGTGGCGATAAAGAATTGTGATGGAGGGAAAGCTCCGGGTCCAGATGGGTTTTCATTTAAATTTTTTAAGGTGTTCTGGGACAAATTCAAACCCCTCATTATGGCCTTCTTTAATGAATTTTTTCTGAATGGGACGTTAAGTGGTGGGTGCAACTCTTCTTTTATAGATTTAGTTCCAAAAATGAAAGACCCCAGGATCTAGCTAATTTCCGACCGATTTTTCTTGTGGGCTCGTTATACAAAATTCTAACTAAACTGTTTGCTAACAGAATTAAACCAATTATGAATGAGATTTCCACTCCTACCCAATCGGCCTTTGTGGGTGGAAGGAACATCCTTGATAGTCCACTTATGCTCAATGAAATCGTTGCTTGGGCTAAAAAGTCTAAAATGAAACTTCTTGTATTTAAAGTGGACTTTCAAAAAGCATACGACTCAATCAATTGGAAATTCTTATTACGTATGATGGAAAAAATGGATTTTCCGCCGGTTAGGATTTCGTGGATTAAGGGTTGTCTTCATTCCGTTTGGGGTTCTATTCTTGTCAATGGATCGCCAACAAAAGAATTCAAATTCAAGAGAGGCCTTAGGCAAGGCGACCCCCTTTCCCCATTTTTGTTTGTCATCGCTATGGAGATAATAAGTTTGTTTATGAATAGGGCCTGTGATTTGGGCCTTTTTCAGGGTTGCAAGCTTCCTAACAATGGCCCAATTATTTCCCACCTGTGTTTTGCTGAAGATGTGGTTTTTATTGGTGCATGGATAGAAGATAACATTCTAGCTCTGAATCGGTTATTACGGTGGCTCAATCTCGTTTCTGGGCTTAAAGTGAACCGCCAAAAAAACAAGATTTATGGGATCGGGACTTCTGTTACCGAAGTGGCTGATTTTGCGGCTATGGCTAAGTGCGATGTCAGGGCCTTTCCGTTCACCTATTTAGGGATT
>JARYGA010029140.1:0-35473 GCA_030545235.1 Helianthus tuberosus | reverse complement strand
GATACAAGCATGGTGGATACGCCGCTGGTACTTCCTATATATAAGTGTTTGTATGGTATTACATGTCGTAACGTTATTTGAATCATTTCAGTTTGAGACATAGAACATTTCATACAAATAACATACTTTTCACAAGACATTGATTTATAAACAACTTATCTTATGCAAACACATTTTACTTGGTTATTCATTTAACCTTACATTTATTTATACTTATCATCTGATCTTATCGTTTTTCAAATGATTTAAAAGACAAAGCAAATAACAAGGTTCATGACTAAACATTTTCTCAAACATAAGTCATGAATCTTATTTTCACAAAACCTATGTACTCGCCGGCATTTTTATGCTGACGTACCTATTTTCACATGTGTTTCAGGATATGAAGCATAGGATTGTTCAAGTTACACATAGGCGGACATGGGCCTTAGTGACAATAAAAGATGCAAGATTAGTTGATTATGTTGTATTTTCTTGTTTGTTAAGACATTGTAACACTTTTAATCAATAAAACGAAACTTCAATTGCCATGGATTTGAAACAATTAATTCTGTTACAACACTCCCCGATATTTCCGCCACGTTTTGTATGTTCTACGTGGTCGGGGTGTGACAGAAAAGATGGTATCAGAGCCAATGGTTATAGGGAATTAGGTTATTAGTAATGCTTTGACCTAGTCTATAACCTTCTTAGGACCCTAACGCGAGTTTACTTGCGTTTAGTCATAAAACAATACCGTCACCTATCCTTAGGCGACGACCACAACAAGAACATAAATTTCAAAACCGCTTTGAAAACTAATCATCTGTTCTAGGATGATTGATTACTAGGTTTTGAACCCTCTATTGTAAGGTTTTGAACTCTCTATTATATGGTTTTGAACCCCTTTGAGTTTTCAAAACTTCGTCAAGGTTTTGGGTTTTAAATAATGTGAACACGTGCAAACTGGAAGGGTGAATGCCTGTATTCTGGGTTTTCTGTCTAGGCAAGCACTTCGTATACATCTCATCAGACGCGAGACCAGTTGTGCTTACCTGGGAATTCTTAGAATGAGTGTTCACTTATAGGCGAGCATGTCTTCGCGATACATTATTTTTGACCCATTTACTTTTATTTGTCACCATCTCATTTGTTTGCCTTAGGTAACAAACAAATGATCACAATTTTCATTCGTTACCATTCGGTATTGATTTTCCAATAACCTTTCACTTGCTTCTTCCTCTGTCTTTCATTTTCTTTTAGAATGTCTATTCCTCTCATCACTGGTCAAATGCCCGAGCGAACAGCCAAATTTGTCCAGCAAATTGGCGAAGTGATTCAGAGGACTGTGGATTTAGGTATTGCCATGGCTCGTCTCAACAATGAAGCCTCTCGTCTCGACAATGAAGCCACTCAAGAGCCACCAAAGGAAGCGGAAGTCAAGCCAGCACTACCAGCCAAGAAACCAACCGAGGAATCAAAGACCATGGATGAACGATCGCCAAAGAAGTCAAAGAAGCGAAAGGCTTCTCAGAACTTCGTCGTGGTCGCTCACAATGGTCAAGCCGTCCCCAAACAACCAGCTCAACCCCGTGCTAGGAAACCATACAATGGAACTTCACCTTTGTGCAACCAATGTGGCCTCCATCATCATGCTAATGTGAGGTGCCGCGAATGCCAACTTTGTGGACTTAAAGGTCATACAGCAAAAGTTTGCATAGTAGCTGTTGCACCAAATCGAGCTGACAACAAACCTGCTCGAGCTCGCTTTCCACCAGGTTCTTGCAACAAGTGTGGTGAGATGGGACATTTCCGAAGAAATTGCCCAAAGATTGCTAATGCAAATCCAACCCTCGGATGAGCATTTGGCTGAACAAAGGATGTTGCTGTCTTATGCCTTTGTTTCTTTTGTTTTCGTGTATTGTGAAACAATATGTCTTGTTCATAAATAAAAATCATTGTTCACAAATTCTGATATACAAGTATAGTTACATGTGTGTATGATTTTTCTATGATACCTGCATTAAGGAACTATGTTCCTTACAAACTACTCTTGTGATTCTCACTTTCAAGTGATCGCTCATAATTTCCTCGAAAGTTCTAAGTACTCGTTTCATTCTAAGAAACGAAGTACAGGAAATAAAGTGAAATTATGAGTAATCGTGCTTTTTACACATCTGTATTTTTGAATCCTTGGTTGGATAACTAAGGATATTTTCAAATCTCATACCCATTACGTTTTGATTTTTCAACATTCACAGTACAAGTATTTCAAAACAATCTTCATGATTTCAAAACATTTCATATAGTTTGAAAACAATTTTTCTAAATGCCTTGTCTATGTTATTTCAAAAACATTGGCCATGTTATCAAAACCAACCTTTCTAATTTCAAAATATTTCATATAGTCTGAAGACAATATTAACACAATACATTTTCTTATCAAGTGCATGATTTCGAAAAGCATCATTCATGTCTTTCAAAAACCTTATACATAATTTCAAAATTCATCTCGCATGATTTTTAAAACATTTTTGTAAATATATCTACCTAATACACCTACTTTATGATTTCAAAAGTATTATATATAAGGTTTCAAAAACGTTAAACACATTTTTCCTAAAAGAACCCCATGCATAGTTTTCAAAAATATTTTTCCTCATACATTGACTTAACCTTCAAAATTCTGCTTCATATGTCGCCTTGACATATCTAGCATCTCAACTTCATAAGCATTTTACTTCATGTTTTGACTTAAGCACATCCCGTGCAAGATTTCAAAACATCTTCAACTTCTAAAATTCATATGGGATCTTTTTATCTTCATATTTAGACCCTTGTGGATAATCATCATTCAAATCAGAGTCCTTAATTGGATTCCTTATGTACCTGAATTCGAACATTTCGGTTCCTTATAATCGAAATCGAATTTTTCTTTTAAAGATCTTTCTATCTTTATAGTTAGATTCTTGATAATGTTAAAGTGCCAAATGAAATCCACGAGATGGATTCCTAGTGTGCTTTAAATACATGTACTCTGTTAGCAGAACAAACTTCTAGTTAAACAATTTTGTGGTTATGTGATATGTGTTAATTCATCTTATGTTTTCTTTTATGCATTTTTGTGTTTTTAATACTCTGGATATTCGATATCCAAATCCTCGCAGAATCTTTCATATCTTCATATGATGGATTCGTAGCAGGATATTCAAAAGGTACTACCTTCAATCCTCAATAGGCTTCTATGTAATAGTTAAGACCCTTGGATTATATAAGTACCGCTCCATGTTTCATAAGAGATCCTTTTAGTGGTCTAGTCAAAAAGATTGATTCACAATTTGGTTAAAAGACGACATCTAGTGATGTAGCTGGACAGACTCCTTGATAGTCTATTTAGATCATTTATTGATTTAGTCAAAAGGACTCTATGGCGGTCTAGTCACACTCATCACAGGATTGTTCATTTGGTTTTCCTCTACACATTATAAAATAGACTGTGTGAATTGTGCAAGGAATTGTCTGATTATGGACGCGTACATAATTATGAAATTTAGTGCACAGAAACTTAGTAAGGTTTGTTATGTGTAAGAACCGATAGTGACAACAATAACAAAATGAGAACGATGTAATGGAGGCATGGTGGACGCACCAATGACGCTTTATATACTTGTATATAAGTGTCCCTCTTACATTGCAAACATAATGTTATTAAGGTTACTAGAAGTTCAAGAACCCTAACCAATGTTGTTCGATCTTTTCAACTTCATGTTTTAAACTCTCACAAGTTTCCTCTAAATAAATTTCGGGACGAAATTTCCTAAAGTAGGGGAGACTGTAACACCTGTGCCTCCACGGCCATCAAAAAAAAATACCAAACCAATGAAATATTATATTTCATACTTGGGATTTGTAAAAATATGTGTATCATTTGCACATATCAATTCTTGTTCAATTTCAAACTCTAAATCGCTTTCTGGAAGGTTATACGCGCACTGATGCGTAAATATAACCAGTTTAATGCAACGAACACTCCGGAATAGTGAAATAGGCTTAACATACCTTAAATAACATTTACATAACTTAGAAATAAGTTTTGAAGGCTTTGGTATGGCAAAATCAAGTTAAATCACTTACAGGGACTAAAGTTGACAAACTGCGAAAGTATGCCAATTTGAAGTGTAACAGACATTCCGGAACATGACCATAAGTTAAACACACCTTAAATATCCTTTATATAGCTTAGAAATAGGCTTTGAGGGGTTCGGTGTGCTAAAATAAACTTTTGGGTCATTCAGGGACTAAAAGTGTCAAAAAGTGCACAAGTTTGCATTTTCGCGCATAACTTACGTTCTGAATACATCCGGACATCCAAAAATTTATGTAAGCACTAAAATATTTTATTTTAGTGTTCGCCATAAGAAAAATCCATTCGTCACGTCATTTGGTTCGTTTTTCGCATTCGGGACCAGATTCGATGTATTAGCCGTTGTTTAATTCACAACCACACATTCTAACAATGCTTAGTCAACACATGTGTGGATGGAATTTAAACACCTAAACACCATGACATTTCAACACATGTGTGGATGGAATTTAAACACCTAAACACCATGACATTTCAACACATGTGTGGATGGAATTTAAACACCTAAACACCATGACATTTCAACACATGTGTGGATGGAATTTAAACACCTAAACACCATGAAATTTCAACACATGTGTGGATGGAATTTAAACACCTAAACACCATGACATTTCAACACATGTACGGATGGGATTAAGGCACGTTTTCCATGAAACGATCTCAACGGTTCACCGAAAACTATATATACCCCATGCCTTTCATTGTTTTAAGGCACTAGAATCTGATTAGTTGTGTTCTAAGTTGAAACCTTGTTTCATACCTGAACTATATTGATCTAGATTAGCATTCGGGGACCCTTCGTAAGTATTCTTTCGTTCTTTTCCTTATTTTTACTGCTTTTCGAGTCAGAAAGTCAAACTTTGTTTGACTTTCAGCGTTGACCAGTAATGGTCAATGCGAAGTTCGATCGAACTTCGCAACGTGATTGTGATCACGATGGTCATAGTCCCTTGGGACTATGCCTACTGATTACCACGTTGTCTAGGGTCGTAGGGTAAGCGATCTAATAAATCGCTTATACCTCGAACCCGACCCATTTGGTCGATCATTAGGATCTGACCAAACACATTAGGTGACCATAGTATATAGGGAATAACCTTCCGAGGTTATACCCTATGGTCGCTTCGTTTAAGTAGTTGTATGATAGGTAGTTTATATGCCTTAGGTAAATTACCAGAATACCCTTTTCATGTATAATTGGTAATTAAGCATATGTAACCTAAACCTTTGTCACATAACTGATTATGTAACATGTTTAGGCATATTCTACTTGTCATAGGACTAGTTAGGCGGTCCGAACGCGTTTCACGCGCACGACGCGTTAAAGTAGCATAATCTACCTAAACGGGTCGTAATGGGTCGAAAACACTTAGGTTAAGTTTCATTTAGTATGTAGGCTTTGTTAAACCAAATGACACGAGTCTCTACACTCGTTTGGTTTACAAACCCTAATGCTACCCGATCTTCCAATTTAGGTCCAGTTTATTAATGTAGTTACCTATATTAGGTGCCGTTTGATTTCCGTGATCTCTAGCATTGTTTGGTTGTCACTCAAGGACTACTAAGCATTCTCAGGTGAGTACATAGACCCCTCTTTTACTGTTTTCCAAACTGTTTTGGGGTGGAACACATGTGCCTACTTGTTACTTTCACGCTTTCCTGTTTTCACATCATATACTGCTATGTTCAATAGTACACTTATAGTACATGATCTCATTGTGTTTTATGCTATGTATGTCCATTTAGTTCATACTTAGTACATCGTTTTACATTTACATTTTATGCTATTTATGTCCATTGCGTGCATACTTAGTACATTGTTTTTCATCACATGCTTACATTTTGGTATGACATTTGGTTTGTTTACATGGGACAATACATTCATTAACACCGATCATGCCGTTCGTTAGTAGGTAGTGGTACCATAGGAATTGACAACTCCCGTTCCGGACGTCCCAGGGAAAGGGGATGAAAGGAATGACCGAATTCGATGATATAAGACAGATAGACCTTTAATTTGTTTAAAGGGTTTATCACCTCAGTCGCAAGGCTTGGATGTATGCATATTCGCAATACCGCATAAATGTTCATATTAAATATTTGCATGCATTTACACAAAACATAGCTTTGATTTAAACCAAGTTTTACTTCAATACTTTGTTTTTGTGCATATGGTTTAGTTGAGACATTTCACTTGCCATACATGACATTTTGACATAGACATTTGACATGGATATTTGACATAGACATTTGACATGGATATTTGACATAGACATTTTGACATAATTTACATCTTGACATGAACATTTTACATTGTTTGGTTTGGTTTGATTAAGTGATTAAGTAACGATGCGTGTGTAATATGATACAAGCATGGTGGATACGCCGCTGGTACTTCCTATATATAAGTGTTTGTATGGTATTACATGTCGTAACGTTATTTGAATCATTTCAGTTTGAGACATAGAACATTTCATACAAATAACATACTTTTCACAAGACATTGATTTATAAACAACTTATCTTATGCAAACACATTTTACTTGGTTATTCATTTAACCTTACATTTATTTATACTTATCATCTGATCTTATCGTTTTTCAAATGATTTAAAAGACAAAGCAAATAACAAGGTTCATGACTAAACATTTTCTCAAACATAAGTCATGAATCTTATTTTCACAAAACCTATGTACTCGCCGGCATTTTTATGCTGACGTACCTATTTTCACATATGTTTCAGGATATGAAGCATAGGATTGTTCAAGTTACACATAGGCGGACATGGGCCTTAGTGACAATAAAAGATGCAAGATTAGTTGATTATGTTGTATTTTCTTGTTTGTTAAGACATTGTAACACTTTTAATCAATAAAACGAAACTTCAATTGCCATGGATTTGAAACAATTAATTCTGTTACAACACTCCCCGATATTTCCGCCACGTTTTGTATGTTCTACGTGGTCGGGGTGTGACAACAACCTTTGTGACACAACTCAATCATATTACCCTCGTAATATGTTTGCTAATCACAACAATCGAAACAAATTTCCCTTTTACAATACTATTCCATCATATTACCTTCGGTGATATGTTTTATTCGAGACATTTGAAACGAATTTCATTTTGTTTCACGAAACTATATAATCTTATTTTATTATTCAAAACACTACCTTTTGTCTTTCAAAATTTCAAAATTTTTACCATTTGGATGAGAATTTTCAAAATTTAAAACACAAAGTTTCTTTATTTTAAATTTTTTTTTTTAACATTTTATCCTAAAAACAATAAATTTTTTTAAAAGATAAAGAATTTATAACACAAACCACTAACTTGGTTTGTATTCTCTCATCCAAAATATTGCAAAAGCTTATTTTTCAAACAATTCTTGTTTCAAAACAAAATCCACAACACTATATTTTCTAAGTACAAGAACAAGACTTTTGAACAAGATTTTTACTAAGTTGAGATTTTCAATTCACCATGATGATTCAAACTCATGAAAATTTGATGAATCTCACTTATTAAATTTTCAATATAGTTAGTTCTTCAAGATGCCTCCTCACCGTATTACCGCTTGGAACGCTAAAATGGCAGCAATAATTGTTCAGCATCTAGCTACCGTATTCCCAGACATTGTGACCCAAGTTAACCAAATCTAGAACAATAACAACAACAACAATGTTATATCGCCATGTAACTACATACAATTCATTTAAGCCAAACCACACAAATTTAATGGGTCTGAAGGAGCAACTGGGCTCCTACAATGGTTTGAGAGTATAGAAAGCACATTCCGCCATGTTCAGTGTCCTAGTGAGCGCAAGGTGGAGTTCGCCTCGAGTGTTTTTCAAAGAAGAGCACTCACTTGGTTGAACGGTATCATGAGAGATCGAGGTGACGATATAGCGATGGCACAAACGTGGGAAGAATTTAAAAATCTTATCAAGAAAGAATTATGTCCACGAAGCAAAATAAGGGCACTTCAAAACGAATTCTATTACCTAAAACAAGATAGTGGGGAAAACCGTGCCTACACTGACAGGTTTAAAGAGTTAAGCCTACTCTGCCCTACCATGGTCACACCTTTGGGTCGAGCCATTGAAAAGTACATTGATGGCCTATCTGATCCAGTCCAAGACATTGTCACTAGCAGCAAACCTGCAACACTTAGGGAGGCTAAGAAATTAGCCGCAACCCTAACCGACTCCCAGGTTAGAAAAGGGAAACTTTTTCGAAAGGGAGACAAGAAACGAAACATTGAAACTACTAAGGAGAATTCAAAGGAAACAAAGGCTAAATCTTCCAAAGATTATAAGAAGCGTAAGACTTCAAAGAATTTTGCAATTCCCGCACCAATTCCACTAAACTCAGTACCCTTTAGGGGATTTTATCGTGGAAAACAACCTCGGTGCGATCATTGCAACTATCATCATGCAACAAGTTCTCCTTGCTGCCAGTGTACAATCTGTGGTCTATTTGGACATCTAGCTGTGACCTGTCGTGTCCAGAACCGAGCAGCCCCTACTCAAACTTGCCCTCGAGCATGTTTCAATTGTGGTGACTTAAATCATTTCAAGCGAAACTGCCCTAAGTTTTCCAATGCTAATGGATGAGTGTTCAATGTCAATGAGGCTCAAGTTGATGATCAAGCACTTATGATCATTTGAACCTCTACATTTTCTGTTTATTTTCAAAAACAATAGACATATTCAACTATGTTTTTAATGACAATATAAATTTCATGAAGTTTTTCCTTCATTCTTGATTATTCATATTCCGATCACAAATTCCAATGTGATTACACTATGTGCGATTACAACTATATGCCAACTTCGAGGATTCCGTTCTTTAGGAACTAAATCTTGTAATTTAGCATACCATGGTTGCACTCTAGTGCATTCATACAAACTTGGCAACACGATCGCTACAAATACTATGTGACTACTACTATTTTATGATCATGACATTAGATACACGAATTGTTTATCTAGTATGTATAGTACATGATTACAAATACAATTTGCTTCGTATGTTGACTTAACATACTTAGTATACAATTTTCAAATACATGTTGCTTAGTATGTTGACTTAGCACACCTAGCACATGATTTGAAAACATTTTCTCGATATGCTTACATTATGATGACAATGCATGCTTAATATATGTTGCATTCTACCAGTTTGGTTAGAATGAAACGTGTATTAACATTTTTACTAGAATGAAATATCTGCTACTAATTTTTGTTGTGTACAAAACAAGTAGTGCTATCATTGCTAGTATGAAACACGATTCGATTTGACAGATGTTGTGTTGTGACGATGTTTATTTGATTTAGATGATAGTTCGACCTTATTATTTTTTTTACCCTCGCTTAACAAGAGGAGTTATGTGGACCATGCGACGAGACAAGTAATTATGGGTGCATACTTAATTATGAGGTTCGACGCATGAGAATCATAGTAAGCCTTGTTAAGTATGGTGACATAAAATCTAGAGTGATTAAGGTAACGGGAGGAGTATGATGCGATAAGAACATGGTGGATACGCCGATGGTACTTCCTATATATAACTGTTCTTATTGTGTTATTCTTCAGAACGTTACTAAGATCACTTGGCGATTTTATGTTATCATGGACCATTATGTGATTAAGTGCTTATTTGTTAATTGTGTGATTATTTGCAATGGACGATGACGAGTACATTCATTAACTCAAATCGAGCCGACCAGGAGTATATTATGGTGTTAAAGGTGACGATCTTGACGCCATAGGTATGTTGACCCGTCTCCTATGCATGATATGCTCATGGTACAAGGGATGTACCTCGTGGGACGTTAGAAACCGTGTACGTATGGACAAGGCTTGAATGTACACCCCTTTGTTTGCTAGGATCTACACTAAGAGCTTAGTATAACATAGTGCCATGCCAAACAATTTTTGTACACTGGTCGATACTTTTAAAGATTCACAAGTTTCAAAGGGTTGAATACCTTGAGATACTTTGAATATCCCAAATCACATTTTGAATCCCCAAAAATTTCCAAACACCAAATGATGCTCCGGATCTTTGGGATCTATCAATTTTCTTATCCTTCAATTGTTTCAATTATAATCTACGGTCTCATTCGAATAAATTTCGGGATGAAATTTCCTAAAGTAGGGGAGACTGTAACCCTTGTGCAAAATTTCAGGCTTTCAAAAACTTTTTCTTTGAAAGCAATTCGATAACCGATGCTTAAAAAAAATCCGTTTATTGCAACATATACACCAAGACGAGAACATAAGCTACACCTACCCTAAATATCCTTTACATAAATTAGGAATAAGCTTTGAAGGGTTAGGGACGACAAAAAACAAGTATATTCGGTCACAGGGACTATTTGCGACAAACTGCAAAAGTGTGCCGATTCGTATAGCGACGAACACTCTGGAACAAGATCATAAGCCAAACATACCCTAAATACCCTTAACATAGATTAGAAATTAGTTTTGAGGGGTTCGGTATGCGAAAATGCGCTTATTTGATCTCAGGGACTAAAAGCATCAAAAACTGCGTAAGTTTGCATATACGCGCATATCTTACGTTTTGACCATATCCAGACATCCAAAAATTTTTGTAATCACTAAAATATTTTATTTTAGTGATAGGAATGCAAAAATAGCATTCGTCGTGCAATTTGGACCGTTTTCACGTTCGTTACGACTTCCGTCGTAATTAACCGAATAACACGACCGTACGACCAAACGAACCGACATCCGTGATACTTCCAAGCATATTTCAAGTCCCCTATACTTTAACGTCCTTGTAGCATCTTGAAAATGGCTTAACAGAGGTTAAATACGTAAAAAATGCACTTAAGTGTGTGCAGGGACTAAATGTGTAAATTTTGAAAGTCTGCAGCCAGTCCTTGCGTCGCGCGACCCCTAAGGGGTGCCTCTGTCGCGTAGCGCGACCACCCTGTGCCGACAGAAACTTCATTACCAGCTTTCAGCTGGTTTCTTTGTTGTTTGTTTGATGGTTTCCTTTGTTTGATGATCAAGTTAACACTTCTCCAAAATTGCTAACATGGACCGCACACTTGTATGGTCAAGATCATTCCTTGGAGGTTACACAATCCACTTGTCATCATCTTGTTAATCTAAGGCAACTATAAATAGCAAGTTTCATTCATTCAGCAACTTGCTCATTCTCATCTTTCTTCACTCTATAACTCAAGGTGGAGGCTACCATCTATTGGAGGCCACCTACCTGAGTTTCTAGTGCATCTTTCCAGCCTTAGAACATTTTGTAAGTGTTCTTTCAGGGCTAGTTATTGTTTTCAGCAATTAAAAGCTGAAAGTCAAACAGTTTGACTACCATTTGACTTTCGGTTTTGACCATGAATTGGTCAAATCAAAGTTCAATTGAACTTTGCAACGTGATCGTAATCACGATGGTTATAATCCCCTGTGATTATACCTACTGATTACCACGTTGACTAGTCGAAGTGGCGAGTCAAAGTTTCGGTCAAAATGCACGCTTATGTGCATTTTGCGACGAAACCATTTTCGGGTATCAAAACACTTTGTTTTGATACCAAATCAGTTTTCTAACTTAGTTAAACATGTTTTAACATGTTTAACTCGTCACTTTTAATTTAGTGCTTGTTTAGGGTTGTATGTCAAGCGATCTTAACCACCGCTTAGTTGAGATTTATAACAATACTTTGAATATCCTGTTTTGAAATACGACCCAAACAAGCATTCAGATCACATTAGGGTTTATGTGTTCAATTAATTCAATGTTCAAGTATTCAGATCCTTGTAGAATCTTCCATATCTTTATATGTTAAATTCTTAAAAGGATATTCAAAGTATTGTTATAAATCATTGACTTGACTTTAATAATACTCACACAAGTTATGACGGATTTCAAAACAGTTATTACTAATCCTTGATTGGATTTCTAATAAAACAATAACAAATTTTACGATGATTTCAACGAGATTACAAAGTACAATTTCAATGGCATAAAAATTACTTAGTAATAATCATATTGCCATATACAAAACTGTTTTCCACAAGTTTTCACAATCAAGATTATGTATTACAATACTAAAATTTTGCCATTCGTTGGCTTCAAAATTCATTTTCAATCGACAATCCTCGAAGTTGTCAAAGTATTGCAATACCAAACTTTTTGCCATTTACTTGGCTAACAAAACCTATGTACTCGCCGATATTTTTATGCTGACTATTTTTCACATATGTTTCAGGATTTTTGACTGTTCAAGCATGCAACGCATAGGACTGCATCCGGGCTTTAGACTTCTTAAAATCAAAAGACAATTACATGTATTCTTTGTAAAACAATGTTATCAAAATTTAAACAATTTAATACCAGTAGTTGGGAGCAATTTGTAACGTGACTCCCCGATATTTCCGCCGCGTGTTGTTGTATTACGCGATTGGGGTGTTACAATATATATATATATATATATATATATATATAGGGGATGGTTCAAATGAAAACCACTTTTATCGCGAAAACTCGAAAACTAATTAAAAAAGCTTAAAAAACACACAAAAAGTTTTTTTTTCAATTTTTTTTTATTAAAAATCACTAGTTTTTTTTTTTATAAAAAAAACTTTTTTTCAAAAAAAAAACTTTAAAAAAAAAAAAAATTTGTAGTGCACATGTGTAATAATTCACATGTGTAGTACACATACGCATGTGTACTATTACACACGTGCACTACAAATTTATTTTTTTTTTTGAAAATTTTTTTATATACCTAATATAGCGAAAATTGTTATGCCAAAAAAAAAAATGGTATGTTTTTTTGGATTTTTTAGTTATTTTTCGAGTTTTGGCGATAATTAGTGGTTTTCATTTGAACCTTCCCCTATATATATATATATATATATATATATATATATATATATATATATATATATATATATATATATATATGGAGAGGATCATGAGAAACTACATATAACTAACTAAAAAAAGACTAAAAAACATGACAATTTTTTATAAAAAAAATCGCTATTTTTTATATATAAAAAAACTTGTACTGCACATGTGCTTTATATGTGTACTACACATGTGCATTACATGCTTAAAATTAGCTTTTGAGTCTAGTTTAGCTTTTAGGTTTAGGTTTTTTGGAGGTTTAGAATTAGAATTAGGTTTTTGGGTGTGTGTGTGGGGGGGGGGGGGGTTAGGTTTTTGGGGGGTGGGGTGTTTAGGTTTTTTTCGGGTTTATGTTTAGGGTTTAGTTTTAGATTTTCGGGAGGGGGGTGGGGGGGTTAGGTTTTTAGGGGGCGGGAGTGGGGGGTTTAGGTTTTTGGGGGGTGTCGGTGGGGTGTGGGTTAAGTGGTTTAGGCTTTCCGTATTAGTGCACATGTGCAGTACAATTTTTATTTTATTTTTTTGAAAATTTCTTTTCATACATAAAAAATAGCGATTTTTAATAAAGAATTGTAAAAAAAATTGGTATGTTTTTTTGGCTTTTTTAGTTAGTTTATGGTTTTCTCATTTAAACTAGTTTTCTCATGATCCATCCCATATATATATATATATATATATATATATATATATATATATATATATAGGGTTAGGTTAACGTACAAATGCCCTTATCGTACAATATGTACGCGCTAATCTCAGCCGTCATATCTTCATCTCATGTTAAAATCGCATGTTGTTTTTTTAACAATTTCACATGTTTTTTTAACATGCGATTTCATCAAAATTAACACATGCGAAATTGTTAGAAAAACCAACATGCGATTTCATCAAAATTATCACATGCGATTTCATCAATGCTATTTTGTAACATGCGATTTCCCTATATCGTACGTAATGTACGTTAAGGGATATTGTATTTTACACTTTCCCTATATATATAGGGAGTGGTTATCTTGAGAACGCTAAATATTGCGAGAACCGTGAGAACGAATGAAAAAACCGCGAGAACTTGGTCAAAAACAATTCAAATTCAAATTTTTTTTCTACACTTATCATTATTATTCGAATACAATGTCAGAAATTTAATTTACACCTTTAAATTTGCGTGAATTCGTAAATAAAGAAAATTTACACATGTGCAAGTTTTCCATTATATATATATAGGGGAGGGTTAACGCTAAATATTGCGAAAACCGTGAGAACGAATGAAAAAACCAATCAAAACTATTTTTTTTAATACAAACCTCATTGTAATTAAGATACAACATCAAAAAAAAAAAGAATTACAACATCAAATAATTCATTCTCCTTTCAAAATCACTCTTTTTAGATTTTTTTACACATGTGTAAATATAACAGATTTACACATGTGTAAATGGAAAACTTACACATGTGTAAATTTTCTTTATTTACGAATTCATGTAAATTTAAACGTATAAATGAAATTTATAACATTGTATTCGAATAATAATGATAAGTGTAAAAAGAAATTTCGAATTTGAATTGATTTTGACAAAGTTCTCGTGGTTTTTTGATTCGTTCTTACGGTTCTCGCGATATTTAGCGTTCTCATTTAAACTCTCCCCTATATATATATATATATATATATATATATATAGGAGAAGGATCCGTTAGGAACCACCTTTTATTACGAGAACCAATGTGAACACAACCAAAAATACCTAAAAATAGGTAAAAAAACACACAAAATATTTTTTTTTATAAAAAATCGCTACTTTTATTTGCCAAAGAAAAAAAATTAAAAAAAAAACATTTTTTTTGCTACTAAAAGTAGCGATTTTAATGTAAAAAATATTAAAAAAAAAATTTGTTTGTTTTTTTGATTTTTTAAGGTTTTTTTGGGGGTTTAGTTTTTAGCATTTTAGCTTGGGGGTGAGGGAGGGTGGTTTAGGTTTTCGGGTGGGGGGGGGGTTAGTTTTATTTTTAGGTTTTTTTTAGGGGGGGGGGGGGTAGTTTTTAGCATTTAGCTTGGGGGTGGGGGTTAGATTTTTTAGGTAATTTTGGTTGTGTTCACATTGGTTCTCGCGGTTCTAGCAATAAAGATGGTTCTCGCATGAACCTTACCATATATATAGAGGAAGGTTAACGTACATTACGGCTTAACGTACATCACGTACGCCAGGTAATTACACACGTTCATTTTAAAATCACGCACGTTATAACCCAAATATCCAAAATAACGCATGTTGAAACACAATAATCACGCATATTGAGAACATTAATCACGCATGTTATAGAACAAATCACGCACGTTGTTGTACGTGAAGTACGTTAAGCCGTAATGTACGATATACTTTTTCTATATATATATATATATGGAGCCGCTAAAATAGAAACCATCCCCAGTTGTAAGAACCGCGAGAACCACTCTCAACCAATCAGAAAAAGGGGTATTTTGGTTATTTATCCCAAATGTCAAATCTACCCTCTCTCTTCATTTAAAGTCACTGACTTTATAATTACCTATCTCCTCTCTCATCTGTCATGTACATATCCTTTCACATCCACATACAACCACCAGATTTTCCATCTCTCCCTCTCGTTTCAAGATCGGCGAACCACAGGGAGGTGCCGGCAAACCGGCCGGCTGTCGGCGATGAAACCTCTGACAAAGAACACCCACCTAAACCTCTTCTATACACCTCCCTTCGTAAACCCACCACACGATTCCCTTCTTCCTCAAGTAAACGACCGGCCACCACTATCTGGTGGTGGCGTACGACGGTGAAAACACAGTGTAGAGAGAGAGAGATGAGGTGTGTAGAGAGAGAGCTGAGTTGGAGAGAGTGGCCACGGCAGTGGAGCCGCTAGACCAGCGACGGTGGTAGTGGTAGTCGTATCTCGCTGATAAAACCCACACTCCTCTTTTCTTTCTCTTAGATTTCTGTTCTTTTCTAAATCGAAGATTTTCGGTCAGTTGGGTGTCGTTTCAGTGGTGATTGTAGTCGGGTGAAGGTGGATCTTAGTGGGGAAAAGCAACAATGACATCAGCAGCCGACCGGCACCGATGTTGTTCCTTGATTCTGATTGTGGTTGTGGTTTTTTGACGGTGACGATGGTGTCCCTTGATTCTGATTGTGTAAGCTGTTTTTGAAACAAATTATGATTTGTGTTCTTTGATTCTGATTGTGTGAGCTGTTTTTGAACACAAATTTTCATTTGGGGTTTTGAGTTTTTGGCACTGATAGTTTTCTGATTTGTGTTTTTTGAACACAAATTATGAATTGTGTGTTTTGATAATTTCGGTTTTATGTTTGCACAAGTGATTTATTGTTGATTTGTAGCACATAGTTCTTTGAGGATTGATCAGTGTTGATTCCTTTTTGTTGTGGGGGGGGGGGGGGTGGATCTCAGTTGATATGTGTTTCTCTCTCAAGAAAAAATGGTGGGTGTTTGATCTGTGTTCTTGATTTTCTGGTGATTTTTGAACAGCGAACTATGTGGGTTTGGTGTGTTGGATTTGGGCGGTGATGATGCAAAAAAAAAGACACATATTTTGATGACGAAGGTGCGGCAAGGATGGTGGAGGGTATGTTTTTGAACCTGCAACCCTACTTTGCAGCCTCTGATTATTGGAAAATCTAAGCCAAAACCCCCTTTTTTTCAAGAATCCACTCATTGTTTTGATTTTTGTTTGTTGGGTTTTATATTTTTTTAGGCGTTGATGATGATAGCAATCTATCTGAGACACCTACCGAGTTGCGATTTTCTGGGTGCGTTCGTTTTTATAGAAAAGTTTTTGAAAAAAAAAAGTTAAAACGTAAACTTTTTAACGTAAAACGTAAATTTTTTAACCTAGAACGTAAACTTTTTAACGTAGAATGTAAACTTTTTAATGTAAAAGTTAAAACCGTAAACTTTTTAACATAAAACGTGAACTTTTTAACGTAAAACGTAATTTTTTTAACGTAAAACGTAAAAAGTTTAACGTAAAACGTAGAAACGTAAAAAGTTTAATGTAAAACGTAAAACGTAAAAAGTGTAACGTAAAACGTAAAACGTAAAAAGTGTAACGTAAAACGTAAAAAGTATAACGTAAAACGTAAAACGTAAAAAGTGTAACGTAAAACGTAAAAAGTGTAACGTAAAACGTAAAAAGTGTAACGTAAAACGTAAAACGCAAAAAGTTTAACATAAAAAGTAAAAAGTTTACCGTAAAACGTAAAAAGTTTAACGTAAAACGTAAAAAGTTTAACGTAAAACGTAAAAAGTTTAAAAAATCTGAATTTAAATACTTTTAATAAAATAATTCTGTTTAAAAAATAAAAATTAATTTAATAATTCAAAAAAAAGTAATAAAAAATAATAAAGACAAAAAGACAAAAAAGAGTATTTTTACTAAACTGCCCTTTTACATTAAAATATTAAGGAAATAATAAGACAAAAATTACTTAATATTATTTTTTAACTACTTTTAATCTTGTCTATCAATCTTGAAGATCTAATGGTTGTAAAATGGTTCTCTCGGCTCTTACACCTAGGGGTGGTTTTCATTTTAGCGGCCCCCTATATATATATATATATATATATATATATATATATATATATATATATATATATATATATACTAGTCGTTTACCCGCGCGATGCGGCGGAAAACATATCACTTAGGTTGTTGAGTTTAGGTCTATGTATGGGGTGGTTCGGTTTTGAGCCATAAGCAAACCCAAATTCGCGATGCAACAAAAAACACAACACTTATTAGTAATTCTAAGGGTGTACATGAAAAGGTCCGGTTCAGTTGGGTCATAACTAAAATCTAAATTTTCGGTTAAGGTACATCAAAATCGGTCATGTGAATTTAAAGAGTTTTAAAAGGACGTAAACAAACCGAAGCCAACACAAGCACAACCATAAGCTCAAAACTAATCAAACCAATCTACGAGCCCGTATGGTCATTGTGGTGTGCATGTTCTGTCGGTTCGGCTATTTTCCTCAACCAAAGCCATCGGTTAGTCTATTTTATTAACCAATCGGTTTTCGGTTAATCAGTTTGGTTTTTGGTTAGATTGACAATTTTTTGCTCAGTTATTTTAATTTTGGTCATTAGTAAAACAACAGTTGGGCTAAAACTTTTGCTTAAAAATACATGAAATTGAGGACTCATTATTTTATTTTTTGCTTATAAAATACATATCATGGACCCATTATTTTATTTTATTGTATCAAAAGGATCACATCAATATCAATACCTAATTAAATAAAAAAATAGTTCTCAAATACATAGAAAGTGTAATGTTATGTGTGTATTGTAGTTGTGAGTCCTCTAAATTAGTAAGATATTTTCTAACAGAAATGTCATAAGACGATGTCGGTAGCTTTTGTTACCAAAATGGAATAAAAATCAAATAATTTTTCTTTTGTTGTGTTCTTGGGGATCATCCGATTAATCAGAGTTAGACCACTTAGTGTTATTCAAAGCAACATTGATCTGAATATATCATCTTTAAGTTAATGGTTGTTAATTGCTTTAAGAAGTCCACTATGTATATTAAACAACATAATGAAGGGTATACTAACAAAAGGAGCATAATGAAGGGTATACTAACAAAATAAACAATACAAAACCATGCGTGGCAAATGTTTCTAACAACTCATGTTTCGATTACAAGTATATTAAGAGAAATCAGTTTAGTGAATCTAAAACAAAAACACCTTAAATTTATTTTCAATTACCCAAATATAAGATACTTTTAGAGAAGAAAACAACACTTTAGTCAAGCTGTCAACGAATATGTAAACATAATATACAATAACAAAAAAAAATTAATAAAACACAAAAGCAACAATAAAGAAAATGGAGCTTAACGTGAACCCACGAAAATCCAAAGTCAAAAGTAAATCTATTAGGGCTACTTTGATGTTGATTCCTTATCGGGTCATGGTTAAGAAGTCATAGCTAATTTCGTCCTTCTCATGTAAGCTCAAAGTTGGGTTCTCTTCCACACATGAAAGCCGCCCTATGCAAGCATGGAAACACAATGAACGGGTCAGGCCGTTTGGCAATGAGTCAAAACACTGAACGGTGAGAGAACACATTTTTATTTATTCTAGATATCATAACTAAGATAAAAACTATATTGTTAAAAGATTTATAGCATTTTATAAAGCCATATAGGAGGTTTCTATGCATTTAGATACAATTTGAATGACTTATCAACTGTTTGACCCATTTGACATATTTCCTTTCTTAGTTAGAATCATTCAACTCTTAACTCATTTAACCCACCAGAGATTAATTAACATGATAACGTAGATTGACACTTCAAATCATCCTTGTTACTTGTTAGACCATTTAGCCATCAGATCTTGAATTAACAGTCTATGTCTAAAGACCATCCAAACAATAAAAGCATGTTTCAGTATGTTTTGACTAAACCAAACAAAATTAGACCATTTAACCTCCTGCTTTTGCACAACCAGGTCATTATAAGTATCCTTCACTATAAAAACAATTGTTGGTTCGCCATCTATTTATCCATTCAACTGTGTCATTAAAGCATATCCAGCCTTGGCAATTATGTGAAGCACCAGCAGGCAACACTTTCAAATTTTCAAACATCAAATAATAAAGACTGAAAACATTGCTTCAAATGCATAACCGAAAAGCGGGTTAAGATTTAAAAGACTCACTATCATTCCTCATGTGCACACATGTAGAAATCATTGTCCCTGGGATGGCACACTTTGTTGTCGATCACTGGCCAATTCCTACCAGTAACAGACTCGCATACTCTCGTTCACCACAATTTGTGTTAACCTCACTTTGTCTTCAATCACTGGCCAGTTTATACCTTCAAAGTCAAACAAGCTAAATGAAGTAAACAATGGGCACCTGAAGGAAGGTGGCGGACTGGGCCAAAATAGTGTCTGATAATTGCGGCGACAGAGAGGTGATTACCCACATGTTATGGCCGTTGACAAACGCTTACCACAACATATTTTTCCGATTATTGCTTCTTACATCCGGCAGGATAATCCTCCTCCACCGCTAGATCTGAAGTCGTTGTCGGAAAACATACCTGAGCACACGCTTACCTCTGATCTTCATCCATATGCCGTTGACGCCACAAGACATGGTTGTGATATCGAAGGCAACCGCGAGACCTCAGTCAATGCTTGCGTCGCCACTGTGTGTCCGAAAACACACTCCACTTATATAGGTTGCCCCCTTTCGTTTTGAGACCTAGCTCTCTACCTTTGGGCGTTGAAATCCGTTTGGCAGTTCGGGGCTCTACACAAAACAAAGATTTCCAGGAAAATTCATATATTAAAAAGAAACCAATACAAATAAAATGTAAAAAGCAACCTGTAACCTTCGAGTCTGTAGTTCGCCTGCGCCACCATCATCCTCCATCGCTGTCCGGCGTCCGCAGTTCGCCTCCACCACCGGGAGTCACTATTGTCGTCGTAAATCACTACCAAAACTGTTAGAATTATCATTACAGTCCCCAAATTTACAAAATTTCTACATCAGTTGCTAGAACTAACAAGAACTCAAGCACGTGACCTACACAAATCAAAATAAAGTCGGCAGACTTACCTCAACCACCATCGACCGTCGGGATCTCGTCTCAGTTGCGATGAACATGCTCGAGAAACCAACCAGAACTGAAGCAGGTGCCTACACAAATCAAAAGAAGAATCAGTGTTTGTTAGCGCATTCGACGTGTTTAACTTGTTCAGTCTATTCGACGTGTACCCGTAATTTCTTTAAATCAGCAACTGAATCTTTTTAGTTGGTAATTAACTAATAATATTTATTTTCTATTAAAATCCATTAATATGGTTTCTCAAGGCACTAAACATAACTCGTGTCGCAAACAGAATTTTAACCGGATCCAAACATATATGTAGAAGTACTAAACAGATCAGACTCGAATAACAAACAAAAAAACATTAGATGTGGTTTATAACGGTACCTAGAGGTCAACCCCAGTGGATCTTGTGTCGAATAGAGAGAAAATCATCGATTCGGTGTCATTGAAACCCTATCCAAACACATATGTAAAAGTATTAAACAGATCAGACTCATAAAACAAACAAAAAACCTATGAAAATACAGATTTAGACTTCATATATCGTTCAACTTCGTCGACGTTGTTAGGGTTTCGCTCCACGACCCATCAGCCACCAGATCCAATCACATATGTAGAAGTATTAAACATATCAGACTCAAATAACAAACAAAAAAGTATGAAAATACAGATTTAGACTTCATATACCATTCAGCTTCGTCGACGTGGTTAGGGTTTCACTCTACGACCCATGCTTCCTGGTATATGAACAATGAAGCTTGATGACCAAAGGCAAATACTTTCTACACAATCCATAAATTACCAAAAATCGTTTAGAGAACATAAAAAAAATTAATATTAAATAATAAGAGGCTAGACAACGTAATATCAAAAATAAAGTTTCTATCAACAATTTATCTTTATAAACACCGTGTGCGCATTATCCGAAAAACCATCCTTACAAACAACTTATGGAATTAGTTGGTTTCAGCAATGTCGAGTAATTGTATTAGCGTTTGGAGAGAACACATTTACACTGTCATTCTTTTCAAAGTTAGAAAATAAATATATTTTATATAATTACAAATACTATATTTAATGTGATGATAATTTCTTCTATTGAATAAAGCGGCCTAGTGTTAAAAATCTTTGGCAACCCGTTACAAAACAAAACAGGTGATGAAGACTAAAATTAGACCTTCAAAGCAATGGCATTTAACCTCACCCAACACAACATTTTTTATGTGCTTTGTATCATTTTCTCTTTGTTTTAATCAAAAGTTGGTTACGGGTAGCAGGTTACCTAATCTTCTCAACCTCATCAGATTCCCAAAATCTCACAAAAACTATACAACTTTTGATGTAGATAGAAGTCTTACCAACATCAGATGATAGCTCAACACGTCTTATGAGTGCATCTTATATGAGCTCAAAAGTAGCCTGGTGGACCTATTTAACCTATGGAAAACATAACCCATTTAGTTAGGTATTAGCAATCTATTTATCAACTATAAAACCAAAAAAAAAAAAAAAGAAGACAGTTGTATCAAAATACATAAATTGTGTGTATCAACAATACTTTTACCTTCAATCTACTTTCAGTCAATGTAGACTCCAAGTTCAGCGCAAGTTGCTGTACAACAAAAAAAAATACATCAACTAAACAAATATTTGATAAAAAAAAATCGATTTGAACATACAAAACTCAAAATTATGAGCCTCTGATCCCTAGATTGAACCAAACGTATATTGATTCCTGGATCCAATGCATAATTTCAGACATCTCTGCATGTTATTAATTCCATTCATCATCAATAAATATACTTTAACATTAACTAAAATCAGAGGCTACAAATGAAGGGGAAGAGATCAGGACCTGCTATTCATGGATGTTAAAACAATGAACAATCCTTCCACCATGTCTGTGATTAAATAAATCAATAGATAGAAACAAAAATCAAAAGCCCTAAATGAGACCACCTGCACAACGTAGCAAAGAGAAGATGATGGCAGATGCTCTAGATCTAACACCGTGGTTCAGTGTTGATGAATTTGAGAGAGAGATAGAGAGAAAAAGAGTAAGACCTGATGAAAGATTTTCAAGATTCCTAGAACACGGGTTGCAGGTTACCTTCATCGATCTGGTGAAATCCTCACAGATGTTGTCATGAAACGGCATCTGGTGAGAGACTTGGCATGATGTTCTTGAGTCGCAGAGAGAGAGAGAGAGAGAGAGAGAGAGAGAGAGAGAAGGTGTGATGAAGTTTTGTGACTATGTGAGTTGTGAGAGAGAAGGAAATGGAAAGGTCGATCCGTGTGAATTGAATATCAGCCGTTAGATCGCGATCTGTGTGAAAAAGTGAGAGAAATGGACGGCTGAAGATGAACCAGTAGAAGGGTAATTTATTTGTGTTTCTTGGTGCCTTAAGACTTGTACATTGTGCATTGAGGGTGTTTTCAACACCTTGCTGAATTACCATTCTGTCCTTCCTATATCCTTATTAAAGTAGTATATATATATATATATATATATATATATATATATATATATATATGGATCCTAAGAGAAGTCCACCCTATTTGAGAAACTTGAGAAGCATTCTGGACCACACATTTCCCTAACCTTTTCGTAATATACACATATGTATAGTTTACAATTGACTATATACATATGTGTATAATCCAATATACATATATGTATATAGTCAGTTTTAAACTATACATATATGTATATTACGAAAAGCTTAGTGAAAATGTGTGGTCCAGATTGCTTCTCAAGTTTCTCATTTAGCTTAGTGCTTCTCACATGATCCTAACCCTATATATATATATATATATATATACACACACACACACATTTAGATAGTTTTTTGGTTTTCTCATTTAAACTAGTTTTCTCATGATCCGTCCCCTATATATATTATATATATAGAGGATGGATCATGAGAAAACTAGTTTAAATGAGAAAACCAAAAAACAAACTAAAAAAGCCTAAAAAACATACCAATTTTTTTTACAAGTTTATTATTTATTGCAGGTTTTTATATATAATTTTTTTTTAAATATTTTTTTTTGTAATGCACATGTGCAATAATACGGAGAGCCTAAACCACTTAACCCACCCCGACCGGCACCCCCCAAAAACCTAAACCCCCACCCTCCAAAAACCTAAATTCACCCTCCCACCAAAATCCTAAAACCCTCACCCCCAAAAAACCTAAACCCTCTACCCCCCTCTCTCGAAAACCTAAAACTAAACCCTAAACATAAACCCGAAAAAACCTAAACCCCCCACCCCCCAAAAACCTAATCCTAATCCTAAACCTCCAAAAAACCTAATCCTAAAAGGTAAATTAAACTCAAAAGCTAATTTTAAGCATGTAATGCACATGTGTAATACACATATAATGCCCATGTGTAGTACAAGTTTTTTTTATATATAAAAATAGATATTTTTTATAAAAAATGTAAAAAAAAAATTCGTATGTTTTTTAGTTAGTTTTTTAGTTTTCTCATTTATATGTAGTTTTCTCATGATCCCCTCTCTCTCTCTCTCTCTATATATATATATATATATATATAGGGGAATGTTCAAATGAAAACCACTAGTTATTGCGAAAACTAATTAAAAAAGACAAAAAAACATATCAAATTTTTTTTTTGCATACCAATTTTCGCAATTTTTATATATATAAAAAAATTTCAATTTTTTTTTGTATTGCACATGTGTATGTGTACTACACATGTGTATTATTACACATGTATACTACAAAAAAAAAATTTAAAAGTTTTTTTATATATAAAAAATAGCGATTTTTAATAAAAAAAATTGTAAAAAAAAATTTTGGTGTGTTATTTAGGTTTTTTTTAGTTAGTTTTGAGTTTTCACAATAAAAGTGGTTTTTATTTGAAACTTTCCCATATATATCTATCCTATTCTAATAAATAAAGAACTTGGGTTGCCACATGGCACCCTTGACAATCCAGAAATTTGGAGGAAAAATTTTATAGAATTTTCACATTTATTGTTTAATAATCTAATAGTTAAAAAAAGTTAAAATCTTTAATTATGTAAACTTCAAATACATTCCGTAAAACAAGATTCCTTTCACATCCTTTTTAATCGGAGAGTTAGGGTCAACAATCCCTCTTTAATAGTTCTGAATCCTTGTATCATAGTAAAATTGAATCTTCCGCGCTCTATGTCGTCGGATTAACATCGCTTTGGGTTATAAATAGATTTTAGATTTCAATTTCAAATCCCCGTTATTTTTACTTTATATCCTGCTAATGAGCGAAATATATCTATGATAGATGTTATTATCTCATTATCTATTGCATATGACTTCTCGAAATTGCGAGTATCGGATTAAATTTCAAGTTAGTATTTTTTTTTTTATTTCATTGTTGTATCAGCCAACTTTCATTGCTTTTTTTTTTGTGATTTTAGATTGCGATTGTTAAAGTTTGGGTTGTTATTTTTTTGTTCACGCGTTAGAATTTGGATCTTATGTTGATATGTTGTATTGTGTGTGTTGATTTATCACAAGGTTAGGGTTTACGTCAGTGGCGGACACAAGGCTTACCGGGGGCAACCTCCGCTACGGCTTGGCGCGGAAAAATTTGGCAAAATTAGTGTAAATTTTGGAAAAATTTAACGTTTTTTCGATTTCGTTACGGCTTATTTATAAAACGTTACGGCTTAGTTTCGTTTCTAGATCCGCCACTGGTTTAGTGGTTTACGTGTTAATTGCATCTTATTGTTAATTGTGTTATGGTTGTATCCATTTATCATGTTGTTCTGTTTCTGTAACCCAAAGCACGTGAACACCATCAATTTATTATATATTTTTTGACTTTTTATTGAACCTATTTCATACTGAAACATTTATCATACTCAAGTTGAAGGTTGCAGTCATTTGAGAACTAAAAGTTAAATTTAGTGATCTCCTAAGTTTATATCTCTGGCATATATATGGTCCTCGACTCACAAATCATATTGGTGTGGGTGAAATGGTTAAAAATTGTGAAGTATATATAAATGGTTTAAAGGTTTTTTTTTGTTTTTTTTTTAAATTACCGTTTTTTAACGGTCAAATAAGCCAAACGGTCACATTTCAAACAAGTTCAACGCGTGAAGTTTTCCACGCGTTCAATTTTCCACGCGTTAAAATGTATGGTGGCGGCGGTGTGCAAAATGGCATCACGCGTGATGGAAGACTATCACGGCTCCACCCCGCCTCCCCTTATGATATTTTTCTTTACAAAGTCTACACATATTATAGTTTTTATTAGTTTTTTCAAAAAAAATAGCAAACACTAAACTATTTTTTTTTCTGTTTTCAGGTTACGCGTATGTTTCAAATTCTCACTACTATGTACCGCTAATCAATGATTATACTAAAGAAATTACTGAATATATGAAAAAGTATGAAATTTTGGACTAATGTTTATTTATCTCTAATTTACTGAAATTCTTTATAATAATTAGTATTATTCCATTTTTTTAATAAACATAATACTTTCCAAAGTTGCTAACCATACTTCTTCGTTTCAACGTAGCATATCTTCATTGATTATATATTCCTTGCAGAATGAATTTATTGTGGACAGTGCTTTCAGCAATATTAGTTTATCAATAGAAGTTTTTATTTTTTTTCAATCTTGAGTTGTATCTAATCTCATAATTTTATTTTACATTCCCTAAGTTTAATTTCCTTTAGAGAAAAATGCCCGGATAGTCCCTGTGGTTTCACCTTTTTTCACCTATAGTCCCTATCTTTCTAAAACTACTTGAATAGTCCCTGTGGTTTTCCGTTTTGTTCTCGGATAGTCCCTGGGTCTAACTTCAGTTACTTTTCTCTGTTAAGTGGGTGTTGAAATGACCAAAATACCCTATCCTTAAAAGGCCAAACCATAGGGACTATCCGGGCATCTTCTTTACCTTCATAGTTTTCTACTCCCTCACACATCCAGAACTATCACCAACACCATTACCACAACCATTCTCTTTCACTATAACCCCCCCCCCCCCACTCTCGCTCGTCTCTCTTAATCATATGGCCGACCACCACCGAGTGGTGGTGGTGGCACACGATGTACGGCGGCGGCCGCTTTTTCCGATGTTAAGCAGCAACAACAACGTCGGGGACGCGTGACAGCGGAGGTGGTGGTGCACGACGGTAGTAAACCGTCGGAACTGATAACGGTGGTGGTGCTGTGCGACGGCTCACGGTGGTGCTCGGTCCGGTTCAGCCTGGTGCACTCATTCCATATGCGGATCAGATTCGGGTTTGGTTTCGGGTAGTGACGACAGGCCGGCGGAAAGCTTCTTCCCTTCATCTTGTTTTTTCATCTGTTTCAGCTCACACCTGTTTCAACATCTATACACACAAAAATGTTTGAAGAATTTGAAGGCAAATCGGTTGAATTTGCAGGTACGATTAGGGCTTCGATTAGGGATGAGGGGTTCCGAGGCGGCGGTGTTGTGGTGGTAATGGGTGTCGGGTGGTTTGGCTCGAACAAGGGTGGACGGCGGTAGCTCGGTCGTCCGATGATGGTGGTGGTGTTTCTAAACCACAAAGCAGCGGTGATGGGGCGAGTTGGGGTCACGGATGAATCAGCCTTCAGTTCGTGTGTGCTAAGATTCGACCAAATCTGGAGTTATGTTGGCTGAATCGGAGTCGTGTCAAGCTTACCAGTAACGGGCGTCCATCTGGTGAGTAGATCTGGGTCATATACTCCTGTTTTCATAGGATGCTTTACATTCAAGTTAGATCCAGCGTTTTAGTGGTGGTTTTGATGTTACTGGTGACAAGGATGATGATTACAGGTGGTGACGATGGCTGTCAGCCATTTTCATTTTTAGATCCCGCTGCCATTTTTTGCTCCGTGTAGTTAAACAGAGTGTTTGTTTATATTTATTCGATGGTCTGTGGATGGTGGCGGATTAAGTGGTGGTTGATTGGCTGAAGAGGCAATGATTGGAGGTGGTAGGCGGCGGTGGTGGTGGTGGTGGTGGTGGTGGTGGTTCTCCGGTGGAGGGTAGTGGTGGGTGCTGGTGGGTATAGTGAACGAGAAGATGCCCGGATAGTCCCTATGGTTTGGCCTTTTAAGGAAAGGGTATTTTGGTCATTTCAACACCCACTTAACAGAGAAAAGTAACTGAAGTTAGACCCAGGGACTATCCGAGAAAAAAAGGGAAAACCACAGGGACTATTCAAGTAGTTTTAGAAAGATAGGGACTATAGGTGAAAAAAGGTGAAACCACAGGGACTATCCAGGCATTTTTCTCTTTCCTTTATTGTTCAAGCCGTGTAATACACGGGTTACTAACCTAGTATATATATATACACTAGAGATCAGAATGTTTAGATATTGTTCTTGATTGAATTGGTGAATCTAAATGATACATACACGGTTTCATATATACATCAGGGGTTTAAGATAACTGCCCTAACTTAGGATAAAATAATAATAATAGAAAACTTAATATAACCTATACTATATCGGATATAATCTTATAATAAGATCTAGCTTAATACTAATATCCGTCTAATACCCTCCCGTAAGCTAGATCAGAGCAGTTGCTGATTCTTTAGGTATGTCCATCACTGACTTGCAACTGATTCTTTAGACGTGAAAAAACTTTGAATTGCAGCGCCTTAGTGAGCACATCTGCAATTTGACTTCCTGTGGAATAGAAACAAACCTCTACATTGTTGTTCTTGATCAAGTCTCGAATGAAGTGATACTTGATCCTTATATGTTTGCTCTTGCCATGAAATACAGGATCCTTGGCTAAGCATATTGTAGATTTGTTATCACAATAAATAATCACTGGGCCCTTGATTCCTTCTTGAAGCTCGTCTAGGATCCCTTTGAGCCAAAGTGCTTGGCAACCAGCCATGGAAAGAGCAACGTACTCAGCTTCCGTCGATGATAAAGCTACTACCTTTTGTTTCTTTGATTGCCATGCTATCGTTCCTGTTCCCAACTGAAATACAAACCCTGATGTGCTCTTGCTGTCATCAACATTCCCTGCATAATCGCTATCACTGAAACCGATTAGTGTTCCTTTGCCTCCTTTTGAATATACAAGTCCTTGATTTAGAGTTCCCTTTATATATCTAAGTATCCTCTTCCCGGCTTCCCAGTGACTTCGCTTGGGTTGTTCCATGAATTGACTTATTTTGTTTACTGCAAACATTATGTCCGGTCTGGTATTGGTTAAGTACATAAGACTTCCAACCAATCTCCTGTATAAGTTAGGATCTACTTCATCATCCGGATCTTGTTTAGACAGACGTAAACCATATTTCCATTGGAGTTGAAATCCCAGTGCAGTTCATCATATTGAACTTGCTTAACAAACCCCTTGCATATTGCTGCTGTGACAAAATGATGTTCCCATTATCGAATGAAACTTCCATACCCAGAAAGTAGTGTAGGATTCCCATATCAGTCATTTCAAATTCAGTCTTCATTAATTCTTTGAAAGATTCGAGACTAGACAATGAATCACTTGCAATAATGAGGTCGTCTACATACAAGCAAATGATTATTTTCTCATCTTTGGATATTTTGGTGAATAGAGTATGTTCATAAACACACTTCTTGAAACCATGAGTGGTAAAATATCCTTCTATCCTACTATACCATGCTCTCGGAGCTTGTTTTAAACCATACAATGCCTTTTTTAACTTGCACACCTTTCTTTCTTTTCCCTTGATAACATATCCTTCCGGTTGTTCGATAAAAACTTGTTCTTTTAAATATCCATTTAAAAAGGCTGTTTTTACGTCCATTTGGTGCAAGTGCCATCCATGATGTGCTGCTAGTGCAAGTACAAGTCGAACTGTATCAAACCTGATAACGGGTGCAAAAACATCTTGATAATCTATCCCGTATTTCCGATTGTAAACTTTCACAACCAATCTTGCTTTGTGTTTGCTTATTCCCCCATGTTCATCATACTTAGTCTTATATATCCACTTAACACCGATTGGTGTTTGGTTCGTTGGTGGATCCACTAATTCCCATGTGTCATTCTTTATAATTGATTCCATTTCTTTGTTCATGGCTTCTTGCCATATTGCTTCTTTGCTTGCCTCAACATAGGTTGTTGGATCAGTGTCCGCATACAAAACAAAATTTACCACCCCACTCGAGTTGCCTTGACCCTTCTTATAAAGTTCCTTTACTTGTGCTTCGGTTAATTCTGTTGTGTCTTGATATACTTGAGTTATCGGCTTGGTTCTAATAACTTCATTTTCAGAGTCTGATGAAGAACCAGTACCTTCATTGTTTCCTGTTTCTTCACTATCTCCAGTACCTTCATTATGGGTTTCAGGCATTTTGGCTTCTATGTTACTGGACTGCACATTATCTGCATCATTTGACACTGGTACATCTATTTGATCTTCCACTGCAAAGTTTCTGTCATCTTCACCTGTATTACTTATGTCTATCAAGAACCCACCTTCACTTCCTTTAGTGGTTGCCCAATGTTGATTTTCGCTGAAAATCACATCTCTACTTATGATCATCTTGTTTGTTATCGGGTTGTATAGTTTGTATGCTTTGCTATTTTCACTATATCCAACAAAGATAACCCGCTCAGTCTTATCGTCTAACTTGGAACGGTTTTGCTTGGGAACATGCACATAGGCAATGCAGCCAAACACACGGAGATGATCTACATTTGGCTTTCTTCCACTCCATGCTTCTTGTGGTGTTAACTTTAACACACTTTTGGTAATTGCACGGTTCAACAGGTAGGTAGCACAGGCCACTGCTTCAGCCCAATAAGCGTTTGGTAGTTCTTTCATCTTCAACATACTCCTGCTTAATTCCATTAAGGTTCTATTTTTCCTTTCGGCCACTCCGTTTTGCTGAGGAGTGTAGCTTGTTGTGAGTTGATGATGTATTCCATTATCCTTGAGAAAGTTTTGAAATTCATGTCCACAGTATTCTCCTCCTCTATCTGTCCTTATGCCTTTTATTTTGTGTTCCATTTGGTTTTCTACTAGTCGTTTAAAGTTCTTGAAATAACATAGTGCTTCAGATTTGAGCTTCAAGAAATATACCCAGGTCTTTCTTGAGAAATCATCTATAAATGTAATAAAATACTTGCAGCCTCCAATAGATGTTCTCATGGGTCCACATATATCGGAATGAACAAGTTGTAACGGTTTACTTGCTCGCCATGTAGCCTTCTTTGAGAATGGTTTTCTGGCATGTTTGCCGAAAATGCATCCCTCACATATATGTTGTGATTTGGCAATCTTTGGCAGTCCATTCACTATTTCATTTACCCCCATATCATGCAAGGTTTCAAAATT
The DNA here is from genome assembly GCA_030545235.1 of Helianthus tuberosus. Taxonomy (NCBI): domain Eukaryota; kingdom Viridiplantae; phylum Streptophyta; class Magnoliopsida; order Asterales; family Asteraceae; genus Helianthus; species Helianthus tuberosus. The sequence continues at coordinate 4,506 of JARYGA010029140.1, read as the reverse complement.
TAAGTGCCCATATCTTCGATGCCATAAGATTGAATTGTCTTGTGTAGTCATGTTACATACTCTAGGAACTACATCATGTTTTAGATTCAACGGGAACATTTTGTTCCCTGTCATCTTTACAGTTCCAATGCAACATCCAGACGAGTCATGAATAATACATCCTTTGTCATTGAACCGCACATCATAGCCCTTTTGCACTAGTTGCCCAACACTTAAAAGATTGTGTTTCAATCCAGCCATATAAAATACGTTTGTAATCCGCTTCTCGTGGCCTTTGATTCTGACATTGACATCACCACAACCGAGGACTTCTAGTCTTTTATCATCTCCGGTTCGAACTTCCCGTCTTTCTGAATCATTCAGATTTATGAATAAATTCTTGTTGCCGACGCATGTGTATGTGTTACACATGTGCACTACAAAAATTAAATTTTTTTTTTGAAATTTTTTTTTATAAAAAAAACTAGCGATTTTTAATAAAAAGAAATTGAAAAAAAAAACTTTTTGTGTGTGTTTTTAGGCTTTTTTAGTTAGTTTTCGAGTTTTCACGATAAAAGTGGTTTTCATATATATATATATATATATATATTTATAGGATAAGGATCATGTGAGAAGTAGTAGGCTATTTGAGAAACTTGAGAAGCATTCTGGACCACACATTTTCCCTAAGCAAAAAAATGCAAAAAAAAAGGTAAAAAAAATGCATTTTTTTTTTGGAAAAATCGCAGCTTTTTCTTTAAGGATTTAAATTTTTTTTAATTTTTTTTTTTGGGATTTATACACATGTGTATATTGTTAATCTTTTAACTATACATATATGTATATTGTCAATTATACATATATGTATATACATGTTTAAAATTGAAAAATAAGTGTTATTTAGGGTTTAGTATTAGGGTTTAGGGTTTAGCATTAGGGTTTAGGGTTTAGCTTTAGGGTTTAGCATTAGGGTTTAGGGTTTAGCTTTAGGGTTTAGCATTAGGGTTTATGTTGGTGCACTGAATGTCTGTTGACTACGTTTTAATCAAGTCTTAGGTCTAGATAGAATGTAATTAGGGTTTACATGTAAAAGTGTGGTTGGTCGCTTGAACATACATGTGACACATTCAAGCGAACACAACAACTATGTCTAGTTCGCTTGAAACCGGTTTCTGCATGTTCGCTTGAAGCAACATTGTGTCATCTCAAGCGAACAGGCTAACACTATATATAGTTGGTGTGTGTGATCATTTGAAGCGATCAGGTCATAGTGTGAGAGACGAGGTGCTGCCAAATTTTCATCAGAACTCATTGTAAAGTCTCAGAAAAGTGTTAATAGAAAAGAAATTGAAAGGAACAAGCTGTTGTGACTTGGTTTACTTTGATTCCGCCTCTGTAAACTGAGATGAACTACTTTTACTGACATTTAGGGTCACGCAAACGGTCCAACAAGTGGTATCAGAGCTCAGGAAAAGGAGTTCATACCATTGCAGCTTAAAACCATCGGATTTTCTTACTTCTACTCCTTTCTTTTCTGATTCGGACATTATTCACGGTTGAAATGGCCTGAAACTGATATATATCAAGCGAAATACATAGTTAACCAATCCTTGAAAGTTTCAAACTAAAACTCGGCTTAAAACTGATAAAAAAATGGATTAAAACATCTGTTCGCTTGAACTGTTCTTCGTTTTTCGCTTGAAAAAGGTCTGGTCGCTTGAAATATCTTGGTTTTTCGCTTGAAAACCACTGTTCGCTTGAACGAACCTGTTGTGTTCGCTTGAAAATACATATAACTTTGTTTGCTTAAAAGTATTCAGTGTGTTCGCTTGAATTGAGTTCGCTTGAACTTGCATTAGTTGAGTTCGCTTGAACGTGTATCACCTGAGTTCGCTTGAAAGTTGCTGATTCTACTTGAAGTTATTTCGCTTCAAGTGTGTTCGCTTGAATTTGTTATTTTTCAAAAATCAAAATATTTCTAAGTGTTTGCTGATTTCGTTTCAGGTACAAGATGGATGATTTCAATCCGTTTTATGATGTCTTTGCGTTTGCTGGAGAGGGTGGAAATGATACATCTTCTAGTAACACCAATGAGAACACGCCGAATCCAAAGAAAAAGCTATCGAATGCATTGGAGGTTGAAAGTGCTTTTGGAACTTATAACAAACCCCCGAAGTTGATGGCTATCGAAGAATATAGTCGGTGGGCCAAGAAGTTTGAAGATTGGTTGATGGCTTTTGCTTTTCCTAGCTGGAAGAGTCTAAAAAATGGATACCAAAATGGAAACAAAAAAGGTGAAACCTTAACAACAAATGAGGAGATAGAATTGTTTGTTGCTGAGCAAAAATGTATTGCGTTACTGTTTCAGTCCGTCAGAGAAGATATAATATCTTTGATCGAATACTCTAGTGCTACAGATCTCTGGAACAAATTGAAAAACAAATGTATAGGAAGTGAAGAAATTGTGAAAAATAAAAAAGAAACTACTTAGAAAAGAGTTTGATTTGTTTGGGTGTTTAAAGAATGAATCAGTTTGTAAAATGATTGAGAGGTTTGGACATCTGAAGCTGGAACTGGCGAGACACGACATTGTCTATTCTCAAGAAGAGCTAGTCGACAAATTGTTTGATGCATTGCCAGATGAGATGGATTGGCAATATTATGCGTTGATGCTAAAGAATACTATCAAGCCACCAGAAGATTTGACAGTAGACTTACTGATTGAGAGACTAGAGAGTCACGAGTTGGAATTAAAGAAGACACACAAAGTCAATCATTCATCTTATCAACAGAATTTGGATTTGTATTATCCAAAGAGCATGATGCCAAAGAGTACATCTCCCAAGACAGTGTTTTCTGCTGAGAATGTCTCTACAAAAAGCAAAGAAAGTCAAAGCAGTGGTTATCACAGTGGATATCACAGTGGGTCTTCATCAAATTCAAATCAATCTGATGCAAAGAACTTATTTCAATGCAACATCACTGTAGACTTAAAGAATGCTCAGAACTTCAGCGAAGAGTCTGCTAAACAGCAGATGGTTTTCTTAGCATCTGTACTAGAATCTTATGAAAGTCTTGTTGCAGGGAAGATAGGCAACACCAACCTGACAAAAGAAGATTATGATCAGATAGATCCTGAGGAGATGAAACTGATCGACATCAGATGGTGTATGGCCAGTGCAGTTCGTCGAGCACAGCGTTTCATGGAGATAACAGGGAGGAAGTCAATTGGTGGACCATCTACCAAGTTGGGCTTTGATAAGACTAAGGTGACGTGCTTCAAGTGCAAGCAGAAAGGTCACTTTAAGCGTGAATGCAGAAACGCGTATGCTGATGAGTCTGAAAATCCGTTCAGAGAAGACTACTACAAGAAGGCAATATATCATCATAACAAATCGGAGCCGCCAAGAATGAAGCAGATTGAAGATAACAAAGAAAATCTAGAGCTCTTGCGGTGATTCACGATGATGAAGGTTTTGACTGGAGTGAGTTGTTACCTGAGGAGGATGCGGTTGGATATGCATTCATGGCAAAATCTGAACCTGTTCCTTGGAAAGATGACAGAACTGAAGAACAGAAGTATGGTTACAGAAAGCAGTTAGCTATAAACAAAATGATCAGAATATCTGGTATTTTTTCTGAGGCAAATAGATGGGATCCAGACAGGGAGTGTTATCTTGACCCCTATGGAAACATTGCTGTTGATCATAAAACTCTTGATTTGGAAACCATAATCCAAGAGTATAAAATTGAAGATGATTATTGGCAGAAGAAATGGTGGGGAAGCGGTGAAGATGAAGAGAAAGAAAAGAAGGAGAAAGAAGAGAAAGAGAAGTCAAAGAAGATTGACACTGGGATCATTGACACGACACAGGAGTTGAATGCTGAAAACATGGGAAAGATGGCTGACAAGGTGCTGGCTGCTAATGCACTTGAGGTAGATTCTAAATCCGTTTTTGAGTCTAAAAGCCTAGTCAGTTCAAACGCGTCAACGACTGAGTCAGGTAAGAAGGTCAGTGGTGATGTTGACTGCAAAAATTGCATCAAAGAATGCAAGGTTTGTAGTACAAACACTTATCTCAAAGGTAAGAAGATTGAGGATCTGACTGCTAAAGTCAGAAGTGTTGAGGATCAAATCCTTGATCGTGACAAAATGGTGAAAGCTTCAACTGAACGGTTAAACGAATTAACTAACAAAATTGAAACTGATAAAATTGATCAGGAAAAGGTTAGGAAAGAAAATGAAAGGTTAGTTCTTGAAAATCGTCAGATCACTGAAAAATTTGAAAAGCTTAAAAGCACGATTAAAGATAATGATGATAGAAACGGTAAAACTTACAAAGAAAATTGCCAATTGCAATGTGTTTTGAGAATCAAAGAAGAATTAATCAACAAACAATTGGATGAGATTGCTAAATTGAAACTTCAGTTTGAAGAAGCCAAGATTGAGAATGAGCGTATCAATTTGAAATTGAACAGTTACAGCTCAGCAAGCTTTGTTTTGCAACACATTATTCCCAAACTCAT